>BGNK01002810.1:5000-33180 GCA_003297005.1 Symbiodinium sp. clade A Y106
ACAGTGTCGTCCAGGTATTCCTTCCACATCCGAGGCTGCTCTGAATGCCGCAAACCTACAGAAACCCGCAAAGCTGGAAGACTGAGACTGACCTCAATGCCAGATGCAAGGCACCGCTCTGATGGTTCTGCATATCGCATATACACACGCTGTCCAGACGGATTGCAGCAGACAGGCACGCCCTTCCGCCGGGGCACTCCCTCCTGGGCACATGTTCTGAGCATTGGAACGTGTAAGAATAGAAGATGAAGTGGACAAGGGAGAAGAGCCCCAAGTCTTCTGAGCCTCTTCTGCAATCTTGGTCACTTGGGCCCGTTAGCCTTGAGAATGCTTTGGATTCTCTCCACGTGCAAAAGGGGCCTATCAACCTGAAGAAAAGCCGTAAGCATGCAGACCTTTTCATTCAATGATCCTTGCAATGTCAGATGTGAAGACACCATGTGCAAAGCTGCGAGATCCCAAGGAAACCTGGACAGAACTAAATGACATGACTGCATCTCGCACAGATGTTGTTGCGGCTTGGTGGTTTAGCGGTATTGCTTTTATGTTTTTCTTGTGCAGGCTGCGGTTTGGATTGCACCAAAGAAAGGATGAGTGAATGAGTGGCTGGGGCTGTCAGGCCCAGCGTTTGTGTGAGTGTCGTTTGTCCGCTTTGATTTTGCGAGGTGGGGTTTAGAAGCATCATGGTATTATGGTTCTTGTCGTGCAAGCCGGGAATGACCCCACCAGTCACCTGACCTACCCGACCACACAAGGCATAGTGCTAGTGTAGCACTGAATACCTACATGTGACCGCCGCAATACGAAAAGCAGAAACTTTATCGAGACCGTTGTAGTCACCTTATGGGAGTTTCCGAAAATTAGGGGTACCTTATTCAGGGTCCTCATAATAGGATCCTACTATTTAGGGTACTATATTAAGGTCCCCTATTTTCGGAAACTCCCTTACAGAAACCCCTTATAGTTGCCTTATAATGACACCGAAGCTCAAATCCTGACCGCTCTGCCCCAAGGAAACACTGAAGATTCCATAAAACCTTGACACTATCCCTATAGAAAACTCATAAATAGAGACCGCTTTGGAGAACCCTTATAGTATACCCTTATAGAGACCTTATACAGACCCCTTATAGCCTTGTAGTATCCTTATGGTACCCTTATGGCCCCTGCACTCCTCGTCGAACTTGACTTTCACCTTCCTCTTCCCGAGAAAGCAGGTGTCTGGCCGTGGCACGCGGCCCGGTGCCTTGAGCCCATCGAAGGCCAGGGCCTTCCAGCAGCGAAGTGTCTTGGGCTTAGGGTTCGGGTTTAGGGCTTAGGCTTAGGGTTACTATAGGGTTGAGGGTTAGGGTTCTGAGCCGTGAGAGGCAGGCGCTTGTTGCAGGATGGATGCTCTCAGGTAAAATCGGCAGGCTGGTCAAAAGCACTTCAGAGTCTAATCGCTCACAACCTACCCATAGGGTTTAGGTTTAGGGGTTGCTATTACTGTTAATTTGATTGACACGACTATGAATATTTATCACAAGGCGCTGTAGTGGGCAAACGTCTTACACTAGGACTTGGCCGTTACCCCTCAACTGAGGGAGAACAACCGCCACAAAGAAACACGCACGCAAGCACACACACACACACACTCCCACCCGTTCCTGTAGTATAGGTGTCCGAATAAATACTCCAAACTAAGGCCCCTGAATTTCCTATGCTGTCACTTAATACCATGTAGTATACTATAGTATAACTTATCCCTGTAGAGTATGACACTACCAGGGGAGCCTCGTGGTCATCGGAAGCATTGAGGATGCCATGAAGCCACGAGTGGGTCGCCAGCGGCATGGCGCTGGGGTTTTAAGCGATCATGTGTTCTACTAGGGTGTAGTGTGTAGGGTTTGGAAGGGCTTGGTCAGGGCTTCATAAGGGTTTCAGGGCTGGGGGCTTCAGAATTTAAGGCTTTGTTGGACCCCCACCCCGGTTCTTCCAGGATGCACCCGTTGTTGGCATCGGCCGAGCAGTTCCGCGCGGCTGAAGTGTTTCAGTGTCTAGGGTTGAGGGTTCAGGGTCAAGGTTAGATCAACCATTGTAGTACCCCGTATAGAGGCCCTCAATGTAACCCCCATCGTAACCCTGATACGGCCCTGAAAGTGTCCTTGTGATACCCTTGTAGCAACCCTTGTAGAAAGCCTTATGGTACCCTTACAGCAACCCGTGTCGTGAAACGGTACCCTGAAAGTCGTCCTCATAGTAACCCTTCCCTGTAAGCCTCATAGGTGGCATGCAGTACCCCTGAAGCGCTGGCTTCTTGATGCTCTTCGAGCTAGATCTTTTGCTGCGCAATGGCCACAAAAGTTTCTATAAGGGTTACTGACAGTTCCCATAACAGTTACACGGCGCCATGAGGCTACTATCAGGGTACTATCAGGGTACCCTAAAGTTTCTATGGGCATCATTACCATCAGGAGGTACGATAAGCGTACTACAAAGGGCAATTATGGCCCATCCGATTCCATCTGCCATGTCAGCAGGTTTTGATGCACGGGCAAAGGATGAAAATACGGGTTTTAAAAGGCTTTATGCAGAGGCCGAATAGACAGGGTCTATCTATCAGGGGAGTTGTTTAATGACCATTCAACCTTCTAAATTCGGCGTGCAAAAACTGGTTCGCGCAACCTGGAGGTGCGGGCCTTGAAAATCCCCGACTCCTTGTACTGGAGTTTAGGTTTGAAATGTTTGGGGTTTGGGGGTTTAGGGGATTAGGGGGTTTAGGGACTTGCAAGAAAGCCACCACACTCCCGGGCCTTCTCCAGGAGCGCACCGGCCATGACCACCACCCCCGTGGTGCCATCGCCAATCTCGTGATCCTGTCTCTGCCAGGGTAAGGCGACATGGCGTGAGATTTTGAGTTGGTAATGTAGGGGCCTTAATAATTAGAATAGGGTTTTGCGAGGTTCCTGATTATAGTTATGGTATAATATACCCCCAAACCCTCTTCTTGTGATTAAGGCCCCTATATATTGACTGTGAGCCACACATCCTGAGCCCAAACTGTCAAGTTCAAGTGCACCTTTTCGTCCTCGCGCAGTATCACACCAGTGTGCACTGGCTCTGCCGCAGCATCGGGAAACCTTCGGAACCCCAAGTTGTCATGCAAGAGTGACTTCGCGACAATGCGCGTCGTTTGAGGCAAAGGAATGCCAGGCAAATAAAGGGAGGGGGCCCTGCGAGCAGGCTGGAGGAGGAAACAACCTCCACTCCCCAGGAAGGAAACAACCTCCAGTCTCCTGGTTGCTGCCTGAAAACGAACTATCTACAGTCTTGGCATTGGCTTCAAGCTTCTACTGCCGAAATAAAGATCAGCATTGAATGCTTGCGGATTAGATGATTCGCAGCTTCCTGATCGATCTGGCTCGGGACAAGTTCGTACGTAGCGCGGAACCCGTGAAGCCAGAGATCAAGCTGCGAAGCGTAAAACGAGCTTGCAAAGATTTGGAAAGCTGCAGCCGCCATCCCTCAGTTGCTTTGACTGATCCAAATTTGTAAGCACATCAATTCAATGAAAGCCTGGCTCCTGCAATGCAACACAAGATGCGGGAATGCCGCTGCAACTAGAAGATGTAACAAGTATATCGGTGAGGCTTCATGACGTCTGCACCAGAAGTCACCCACAAGTAACAGCCTAACTACTGATCGCTTGAACCGGCCCGNACGTCTGCACCAGAAGTCACCCACAAGTAACAGCCTAACTACTGATCGCTTGAACCGGCCCGAAGTGGACGGAAACACGAGGTTAATGTAGGGGCCTTAATGGTTAGAATAGGGTTTGGATCCACGGTCTTGGCATTGGTTTCAAGCTTCTACTGCCGAAATACAGATGGCTGGGAGTGGAAACTCTCGGGTTCGGCATTGAATGCTTGCGGACTAGATGATTCGCAGCTTCCTGATCGATCTGGCTCGGGACAAGTTCATACGTAGCGCGGAACCTGTGAAGCCAGAGATCAAGCTGCGGAAGCGTAAAACGAGCTTGCAAAGATTTGGAAAGCTGCAGCCACCATCCCTCAGTTACTTTGACTGATCCAAATTTGTAAGCACATCAATTCAATGAAAGCCTGGCTCCTGCAATGCAACACAANGTAAAACGAGCTTGCAAAGATTTGGAAAGCTGCAGCCACCATCCCTCAGTTACTTTGACTGATCCAAATTTGTAAGCACATCAATTCAATGAAAGCCTGGCTCCTGCAATGCAACACAAAATGCGGGAATGCCGCTGCAACTAGAAGATGTAACAAGTATATCGGTGAGGCTTCATGACGTCTGCACCAGAAGTCACCCACAAGTAACAGCCTAACTACTGATCGCTTGAACCGGCCCGNACGTCTGCACCAGAAGTCACCCACAAGTAACAGCCTAACTACTGATCGCTTGAACCGGCCCGAAGTGGACGGAAACACGAGGTTAATGTAGGGGCCTTAATGGTTAGAATAGGGTTTGGGGCCCATTATACTATACTGTTGATAAGGAACCCCCAAAATAGTATTGGTAATTACTAGGCCCCTATAGTAGTCTAGACTCAACAGTCTTCAGCATAGCCGCACGGTGGCTCAGCATCAGGGAAAACACCCCAACTCCGCCTCCGCTGAGCAAGCATTGGGTGCAAGGCCACGCAATGCTATATAACCTCGTAACATGTGCTATAGTAACATATGATGTCATGTGATATAACATAACAGAATGTAATATAAAGTGAGGTGTACTGTATTTTAATAAGATAACCATATAATTTCGCCCAACATAATTTAGTGTAACATCCATGTCCCCGGCACCGAACTTCGTAAAGCCAAAGCTAACCGATGTAGTTTGGGCCCTTAAAGGTGCTTCTGAGTAGGTGCCTCTACAGGAAGCGTAAACGAAAATCTAGAAGGTTTCCCAAGGTGACACCTAGTAAAGCTTTAATGCAAACCGAAAAGACTCTGAATCTAAGCGGTGCCTCAAAAGGTGGGATGAAGGTAGGTCGGATTAAGGATCCCCAATATAAGGTACCTTCATCCCACCCTTGGAGCCCGTTGATGATTCATGCGGGGCCTCCATAGCGCTGCCCAGACAGTGGGTCTGAGGCAAGCTATCAAGGCGAATCGTGCTGCGCCTGTCCTTACTTGGAGGATGCGAGGACGTACTAAGTAAGGATATAAGTACCTTAATTAGCGTTACAAGTAGGTGTAAGTATATTTACCATAGTTGTAACCCTAGTTACTAGGTCCCATGATCCTCCAAGTATTGCAGGAAGAGGAGTCTTCGATCGTGGATAACAGAACAACAAGACGTGCTTGCAGCTCCGAGCATCTTTGGCGAGATAATACACTGCCGCATCTTCCTGGTCGGGCTGTTTGCTTGCTGCTTCCAGAAGTCGCCTGCGGCGCTGCACGAGAGCAGCCAAACCGCCTGACTCCTCGGGCTCCTCCTGCGGCTCTTCAAATGCTTCGGGCACGTATTCCTGGACCTCGCACTCACACTTTGAGAAAGTGACTTGGCGCGGCTTCTTCTCTGGCGGCACAGCTGATGAAGAGTACCCATGGGTCGCAGTTGACGGCTTCGCCGTCGAACCAAATCGTCGAGGTGCCGGTGGCCCCGGTCGCGGCCCTGCTGGCTTTCTCGGCAGCAGGGCTGCGGAGGAGTCGGACATCTCTGGCTGTGCAAGCTAAGCGGCGGAAGATCCAATGCTTTCAGGCTGCACGGCTGAGGGTTGCAGTTTGGGGCTCAAGACTTCGATTCAGGTTCCGCTGTCACTCGGAGAACTTCGGCTAGGCAAGACAACTCAAAGTACTCGAGAACACGCAAAAACCACAATCCATGAAACCTCCGCGGGCCATTCCGGCACCCTCTGCCCGAATCTACATGCCCATCAGGTCCTCAACCTCTGCTCACCTCCTGTGCAACCCTGATCCCTCGAATCCCTGGCAAAAGGTTTCCGGGCGGCTACAAGCCCCTCTGCCCTCCCCGCCCTTCAAAGAAAGCACGAAGCGCAGAGAGAGAGTTGGGCAGCCGGCCTGGGACGCCGAGAGCTCGACGAGAAGTTTCGCTATCTGCCCAAGGAGCTCTCCCGTTTCGACTATTTTAGGGTTTAGGGTTTTTTTTTTAAAGTGCAGTGGCTCTTTCTCCAAAAGCTGTCGCAGCTCAGGGTTTAGGGTTTAGGGTTCCCAGTTTCGACTATTTTAGTATGGGTAACCCTCCTTGAACCTTGGGCCAGGCTTGGTTGTCCAAGAACTGAAGCACTACTCGTTTCTGACTTCTGAGCCTGAAGGCACCTCCGAAAAGACGAAAGCACCTAAGCACTGAACCACTTGTGGTTGCGGGTGTTTCGCCTGATGGTTCACGTCCATCTTTTCAAGAATGGTGGCACCGTCGTTTGTGACAGTGACATCCTGGACTTCCGTCGGATCAGGTGTCAGCTTGTGGAAGCTTGGGAGATGTCTTGGGAGATGTACTTGTAATTAATTAGGATTCGAGGCGCAAGCATAAGCAGAGTTCCCTGACTTCCCAGGATCCCTGAAGTAGGGCATGTATCACTTGAAACATAATCTCGTAAGGCGACCACAGTCTCTCCATCAAACAATCTCATCTTTCAACCTATCGTTGCTCTTGACAGCAGGCAGAACTGGATCATGAAGCTCGTGGCTGGCATCAGGTGCTTTGTAGCTTCGCCCTCGAAGGGATGCTTGCGGTAGGCATCTTCGATATCAGCTATTGAACCCTACTATGGTTCCTGCATTGGTCTGAAATTGGTCTGAAACTCTCAGCAAGAAGCCACAGAAGGCGGGATGCCGCTGCGAATGCTAAACTTGTGCCTCAATGCCAAGCCAGACCCAGAACAAGGATAGGCACCAACTACTACACGCTTAAGAAAGGGTGCTGATGTCATGTTACCTGAAGAGTCGCGCCCTTAACTTGAGCTCGCTAGATCCAGATAACACGAAGTCCTCCGCGTGTAGCATCGCGGATCCTAACGTACCGCGTCCTTCATTCTTGCGGCAATATGGGTGTATGCTAGTATAGTGAAATACAGTTAGATAGGCAAAAATGCTAGCTAATATCGTAACAGTCATCTTGGCTGACTTCTGCACCCATCCTACGAGTTAAACCTTTAGCCTCCTTCTTGTACTTAATATAGAAGCCCCAAGAAGTTAGTGTCCTAAGAGCCAAGCAGAAGAAGGCCAAGTCATAATACCATGATCCCGGACGAGACTCGGAAGACCCTGGCTCCCGGGCCCCATCCGGACCGACGACCATCTTGTCCATACCCTTTGGGCCCATGGAGCTCCGGACCTTCGGAAGTCTCGGCTCCGCATCTGGAGACGGCAGAGGATTCCCTACAAAGCTTCTTTCATGGGGTCTATCTATCCAATCGATCTATATAGGTGCCGGTATATATATATAATGTATATAATATGTATATAGATATATGTATATGTATAGAAAAATTAAAGAGAAAGTATATATATATGTATATATATTTATCTGTATGTGTAATATATCCCTCTCTCTCTCTCTTCCTCTCTCTCTCTCTCTCTCTCTTCCTCTCTCTCTTTAAGTTGCTTCGAAAAGACAGAAGGACTTCGCCCTAAACCCTACAACCCTACAACCCTAAACCCTAAACCCTACAACCCTAAACCCTAAACCTTCGGGACCAGTGCAAGGGCTCCCGCTCTGAAGACTCCCAGCCAAGCCTTCCCAGACCTTGAACCAAAAAGCACCTGCCGATTGCCTCAGGGGGGTTTAGGGGTTTAGGGGGTTTAGGGGTTTAGGGTCCTCAGCCTACCAAAACCTACGTTTTTGTAGGTTCTTGTTATAAACCTGAATAGAGATTCTATGGACCCTTCAAGAAAAGCAGGCTTTGGTGGGTTGAGGTAGCCTGCACACGAAAGGCTTGAATCATAAGCATGGCTAGTCCTCGAGTGCAATCGTCTCAAGTGCCTTTGGATGTGCAGAACGACCCAGAGACTCCAATATCCCTTAATTAAGGAATATACCTTAAATCATAGTAGGATCCCTAATATGATTTAAGGTATATTCCTTAATTAAGGGGTACTGGAGTCTCTGAAAGCGCAGACCCGTGTGGCCACCAGGCTTCGGGCAGAATCGGCGATGGCCTTTGCTGCCAGGATATTCGCCTCCGGTGCTTGGGGTTAGCGCTTTTGAGCAGAGATCTCGGTGTCAGAGGGTTCAGGGCTCGGAGCCTGGATACCAAGGCTGTGATCTGCATCTTCAGTTCAAGACGGCAGCTAAAGGCATGAGGCTTCGGGGACCCTGGCAAATCCTGGCTGATGACGGAGCAGCATCCGGTGTCACGTGCGCTCACCATCAGAGAAGAGCACTCGCAGAGGGAAGGTCGATATCGCACAGCTGAGGCTATGATACAAGAACCTCATAAGCGGCGCAGAACGACCGACAAGCCACCATTTCAAGCCCAAGTCTTCCAAACTGACTTGAAAGAGTTCAACCTTTCGCTTCCTGTTCGGCTCTTAAGGGTTTTGGGGTTTAGGGTTTCGGGTTTAGGGACTTAGGTTTAGGTTTGTGGGTTTAAGGTTTAGTGTTTAAGCTTTCGTTTTGAAATGTTTTATTGTCAGTTCTTTTCCTGCCTATTACAGTGGAATTCCACCATGGTTGAACCCATGGGGGTCAGGGTTTAGGGTCTGTTATAGGATCCCTTAAAGGAACCCTATAGTACCCTCCTAGTACCATTATGGTATCCCTCAAGGGAATGCGGAGCATCACAAAAGGCGCCTTATGCGCATCGAGGCCGGAGAGACGTTTCTTCTTCGCCTGCTCCTGGCAGCAGAGAGAAGTATGGTTTGAAAGGGTTTAGGGTTTAGGTCTTAGGGTTTTGGGTTTAGGTCTTAAGGTTCAGGGTTTATGGTTTGTATGGCTCTGTACGGACTTTCCAAGGTTGTCGTACGGGGTCTATCGGCTGTTTGTCGTACCTTGGTAGAGCACATAGGGCTTCACGGTACCCTGTTTGGGTGCGCTATCTAGGGTAGTATCGTCGCCGCGAGCGCAAAGCTAAACCGCTAAGAAAAGCCGCAGGATGGCCTGAGCCACGCAAACTCAGTTTCGCACATCATAAACTACAGGCCTCTCCGGAAGCCCAGCATCATGTGCCCTGGAGTGCCTCAGCCTAGAATCCCATAAGACAGCCGGCCTGTTCGTATCTTTGAAGATCTGAGTCAGAAGTCTCCTATCTGAAAGCTTCACCCGGATCTTAGAAATCTAGTTCAAGATAAACCCGATCGATAACAGGTCGGCAGATAGATGGATAAGTAGATAGAAACAGGTACAGACATATTGTAGTTATAGTAGAATATACCCCAAGACCCTCTCCTATTTCTTTAAGGCCCCTATATGAAACCCTACAGTACCCTTATAGCATCCCGCAAAGGAACCCTACGGTGCCCTTATAGTATCCCGCTTTAAGGAACCGTTTAAAGGGAAGTTTGAACCCTACAGTACCTGGTCAAGGAGAATCAACCCTAAACCCTAAACCCTGAGAACCGAAACCCTTCCAGCTAAAAGGAGCACCCCCTGCAGGTTTTCTCCGCCGCATGTCAGCTCTGGAGTCTGTAGCTCGGAACCGCGCTGCCGGCTGTTAAACCGGATGACCACCCGTAGAAGTCCAAACCCGAGTCCATCTAGGTGTCTCTATCTGTCTGTGTATGTATATATATAATATAATATAATATAATATATTTATATAATTATATAAATATATAAATATATAAATATATAAATATATAAATATATAAATATNGTAAATATGTAAATATATAAATATAAATATATAAATATATTTATATATAAATATATAAATATATATATATATATATATATATATATATATATTTGTATACGCAGATAGAGATACATGTATGTACACATATACAGTTATAATATACATCTATGTGTATATATATATATGCATACAATCTTCTCTTGAGATAGATAGATCCCAGTGCTGCGCTGTAAACATTTGAGGCCACTATCGAGACCTGCATCTTCTTAGAGGCAGGCCACGAGGACATGAAGGCCAGGTGTCCGGAGGCGGAACGTGGCGCGAACCAAAACCGCGATTTCCAGCTAGCTGCATTACATTCTAGTCTAGTATAACAGATTATAGTATATTATACTATCATATAATATACTATATCTGGTCATACTCTGTTATATTATGCTTTGATATAATACACTATATCGTATTATATGATATTACAATATATGATTTTCTCTTATATTTCATTATTCTATATTTTCTTACGTTATGTTATAACATATTGCATTCTTTAATATATTCGGTCATATTATCTTATATCATATTATATTTTGATATATTCTACTATATTAGCGGTACTGCAGATCAGCTTCTATCGCCGGAGTTCCAACCCCCATAGCACCAAGAGCAGAGAGTCCAATGGAGATCTTCGTTACGGAGGACCTCTTCGTCCAGACCGGGGGCAGACAGGACTGAGGGGCTGAGATGAAGAGCTGTTAAGTGGTGGAAAGCCGTCGTCTTATGGCCCTAAACCCTAAACCCTGGCTAAACCCTAAACCGTAAACCCTAAACTCTAAACCCTAAACCCTGGCGGACCCTCCCCGAGCTCAGGCTTTGGGCTTCTCCCAAACCGAGTCTCCAGTCGTCCTGGGCTTCTGAGCTGCCAAAATGTGGAGAGCCGAAAAGGACGAAGAGAGTGGGCCTTCATACTTAGAATAGGGTTCCTTTTAAAGGGGTCTATAAGGGTTACTATAAGGGCTACTATACGGGTTTAGTTTGGCGGCCTTAATGCTTAGAATAGGGCTTTGGGGCCCATTATACTATGTTTATAAGAAGGGACCCCAAAATCTGAGGGGCCCACAAGGACTAAGAGAGCAACGGCCTTTAGGCTCAGTGCTTGCACGACATGGCACGGGGAAGGCTGGCTGGCCGACAACGGCAAGTCTACTCCATGGCTGGAACCGAAAGTTGGGGAGGCAGCCGAGCAAGGGCCTGCTTATCTAGGGACCTTAATAACTAGAGTAGGGTTTTTGGGGCCCATTATACTAAAAATAACAACAAGGAGCCCCCAAAATAGTATAGATAATTAAGCCAATTACTAATGCCTCTATATTAAGTGAGCTTCTGGGCTGCTGAAGTTCTTTGGCATCCGAGCGGCGCATTCCAGAAGAAGGGCTGAGAATACTGTTCGCTCCAGTGCTCCTCCCAACCTGGGCATCCGAGACCGAATCCTGTCTGATCATAGTACCATCACATTGTACTGGTAGGTACAAGAGCTACAATGCGAAAATATGACAGCACCATTATATAGTATTATATATATATAGAGTTACATGTGTATATATATATAGATAGATATGTATGTACAGAAATATATGTATTAAGATCCAAGGGTCTTGGGAAGCCCAGGTATAGTAGGACTATATGAGGGGGTGATCGTTGGAAAGGCTGGTGGAGTCCGCACCCTGAAATCCAGGGAGCCCCTCTAATATAGGGGCCTTAATAAAAAGAATAGGGTTTGGGGGGTTTAGGGTTTAGGGTTCCTTATTATAATCATGGTATCATGTAGACCTAAACCCTATTCTAATTATTAAGGCACCTTTTCTTTGCGCCCCAAGCCCTGACCCCTCCCAGTCCACGCAAATGCTCGTCACCACTTATCTGCATGGCGAACGGAACAGGAACAGCGGCTCTTCCCGGGAAAACAAACCCAGAAACTCCAATATCCCTTAATTAAGGAATACATCTTGAATTATAGTAGCGATCCTACTATATTTCAGGTTTATATTCCTTCAGTAAGGGATATTGGAGTCTTGGAGTCTCTGGAAAAGTCGGACGTCGGCACAAACCTCTTCAGATACGATGCTCCTCCGATACACTCTACGATCTATCCACGCTAGAACAGCCCTCTGACTCTAGCAAGCGCTCTGCTCATGACTTTGATAAAGGTTACGGTGGGAATTCCAGGTGTAGGATCTTGCGAAGAGGCTCCGGGCCAAAGTTTCATGGAATGACTGTCCGAGTTTCAGAGTTTAGGGTTTAGAGTTTAGGGTTTAGGGTTTAGGGTAGACTCACCGTCTGGGGCCCCTCACCCTCCGGCAGCTTGTCCGACTTGGCGCTCTTGCCCTTGCCACTCTTGGCACCCTTGCCTGGCAGCTGGGGCGCCCTCAACTTGATTCTTGGGTAGGGGACAAAGCCCGTCCTGCACTGGTCATGGATCCTGAAACATGCAAGTGCATGTAACCGATTCCTCATCCAACTAGGACTAGACCAACTGAAGATGGCCCATCCATGCTGCCTTTGCCTTCCTTGCCACCCTTGCTGCCTTTTCCGTCCTTGCCACCCTTGCCTGATGGGCCAGGGCTTGAAGTGAACATGAACGGTTTTCCATGACAAACAAAAAGGCCCGAGGGAGTCAACAACTTAGGCTTGGAGTTGTCTAGCATCTCACATAGCGCTTCTGCATTCAGGGCAGGCCGGACCACCCCTCCGCTCGCAAAAACAACATGTCTGAGCCCGGAAAAGTTCTCGAGGACAACTCTCGTCCCTGCCCCCGAGCTGGCTGCCGAGTGCAACTGGGCTGCCAGTGGACGGCGCAGGGCCAGTCCTGTCAAGAGCATCAAGAAAGATCTAGCAGCAGGCTTTGCTGCTTTGACCTGAAGTCCGTTGAGAGGCATACCACCTTCTTTGGGCTTTGAGGGTTCGCGCAGGAGTCAGACCAGGAATCCGGGATAACGTCTCACGGAAGTCCGAGAGGTGTAAGCCAGCATCCGAAACTCCATTTAGGGCACCGTAATACCTAGTGGCCAAACCCCCCCCCCCCCCCCCGCCCCATGTNGGAGCACGGAAGACCGAGGTACACACCCCCGGAGACCCCAGGGGGTGAAACCCCCACCCCAAAACCCCTTTAGGGCCCCCCAAAACCCTTGGGCGAAACCCCCCCCCCCCCCCCCGCCCCATGTCCTCGCTCGCTTCGACGGGCCCCCAGGGTCGGAATCGTACTCGCGTTTCCGAACCTGCCATGCCGGCTACAGCTCTACTGAGATTTAGGGATCTGCAGCGAATCGCTTCGAGGCTTGAGCTTTGCAGGATCCCCCCAAGCTGATAGAGCCGACCGGAAGCCTGAAAGTCTTGAATTTCGAGAATTACCTGGGAGCTCGTCCTAAGGAACCTTGAAAGGAAAGACTGGCCTGCTGGCCAGCTGGCTCTCGGAAGCTAGTGGATGCAGACTTGGAAGAGCCTTTCCCGTGCGCATAGGCCTCGCGGTGTTTGGGGTTGGTCGTTGCTGAGCTTTGTAACTGTGACTGCGTCATTCTTATCACTACTATTACTCCTACTATCATTACTACTACTATTACTGCTGTTGCTTCTAGCTTACTACTACTATTGCTACTATCATTAGCAACTGGACCGGGGCTTCGAAGGGAGCTCTCGCACGAGATCTCGCGCTTTCGGCAGCTGCCCGAGCCTTGCTTTTGCCTTTGGCTCCAGAGAAGCGCTGGCTGCGCTCCTCCTCGCTGATGCTGCTCTTCCTCCTCAGCATAATACAGAGCCACATATATTGACGTATAGTAGTATATAGTAAGATATCATAATATGTAGTAGTATGTAGTAGTATATAGTAATATATAGTAATATATAGTAATATATAGTAAAAAAAGTAATATATAGTAATATATAGTAATATATAGTAATATATAGTAGTATATAGTAATATATAGCAATATATAGTAATATGTGGTAATGTATAGTAGTATATAGTAATATATAGTAATATGTAGTAATATATAGTAATATATAGTAATATGTAGTAATATATAGTAACTGTTTAGTAACTTACAAACAGGCTTGGACGGGTGCTAAAGGAAACCTGGCATCTTCTTGATCTGCGCCCACGTATCATGGCTGGGCAACTGGGACAAGCCCTTCCAACTGATGAAGGATGATGCTTCACATGGCCAAAGCTCCCATCATCGCTCGAACACATAACACGGAAACCACATGATGTGGAGTTCGCGCGGTCCTCCAAGCTCTGAATGCATGCTGGACCCGTGCCCACCTTTTGCGGCTCGAGAGTCGTGGAGGGGTTTGCGAGCTTCGTCGGCGCCGGCAGTGCTGGACGAGCAGAACCAGACTTTGACTTGCCCTTGCCGGCTGTGCCTGCGAGCACCGCTCCAGCTGTACGGTCAGACACGGGACTGTGCGTCCCTGACTTTAGGGCTCGAGAACATGGCAGTACAGCAGGGTTCTGAGATTTGCGGTACGCTGCATTCCGGATTCGAGCGTGCCTTTCCCTGCGCTTTTGCCGCTGGAGCTGTCGTCTCGGGACTTCCACTGGTCATCCTGCAGGAATGGTTTAGGGTCAGGGCAGGTGCCTAAAAGCTCGTGCACGGAAGCTAGCGAAGCAACGAGCATCCGAAGCCGGGCGGCTGTGAGTCAAGAGTCAAGAGCTAAGACTCTATCACGGTTCTCTTACCATGCCCGGATCCCAACATGAAGACATTGCTATACATTACCACATATTACTATATATTGCTATATATTACTATATACTACTATATATTACTATGAAGCTCCAGGCTAAATTGAACTCAGGGTGTGTGCTCTTAGCTTCGAAGCGGTAGTTTCACGCGACGCTGCATGCTCCAAGAAGCTGCACTGAAGTTTCCGAAACATGTCACCAACCGTCGAACTTCAGAGACTAATATAGGAGCCTTATAATAATGATTAGAATAGGGTTTGGGGTATATTGTACTATAATTATAACAATATCAGGAACCCTAAAATAGTATTGGTAATTATTGAGGCCCCAATACTGCAGCCTTGGACCAAGAGCTGCTTTTGGACTCCCAGCCATCTTTTTTCCAGCCATCTTTCTTCCAGTCATCCTTCTTCCAGTCATCCTTTTTCCAGTCATCCTTTTTCCAATCCTCCTTCTTCCAATCCTCCTTCTTCCAGTCATCTTTCTTCCACGATGGGGCAGGGTCCTCCAGCAATGCTCAGAGCAAACAACACCCTGCCAGGTTTTTCGGGCCCGGAAGCTTGGAATATTGCTTAAACCCAAACCCGATGCCAACCCAAACCCGATGCCCCATAAGCCCTACGCCCTACGCCTTAAACCCCATCAAAGTGCAACCAGCTACACTACGGCGGCAATTCTTTTCGCCGTGCTGACAAAGCGATCCCTGCAGTCGAGCCCAATGCATAATGTAGGGACCTTAGAAATTGAAATTGGAGTTGGTATAGTATACTATAACTATAATCAAGAGCCCCCAAAACCCTCTTATAATAGTTAAGGCGCCTACATTATGCGCAAGCACGGCCTTCTGCACATGCCACTCATGTAAGCTCATGCAGGGCTGGCTGTTTGACACCCTCTAAACATCCTGAAAACCCTAGGATCCCAAACCAAAGCAACCAAGAAGGGCTCTGGGCCTCTAGGCTGAGTCTTCCGAAATCTTGGGACATGATGTCGGATCTATGGTCCCAGTGTTCCGAGGACCCTAAGCTCTGTGGCAGCCACAAGATGACCTGCACACAAAATTATCTATATGATATCATATAGCAAAATATAAGTTATATATATATATACATCTGGTATACATCATATATTTTATCATGTTATATTCTGTTATGTCGAAAAGCAGTGGCTCCTTCCAGTTGTTCTTCCACTTGTCCTTCTCCTCCCAGTTGCTCCACTTTGAGCTGGAGCCTTGACTTGTGCCCTGCTTTGACTGGCCGTTCCTTGCAGACACTGACATTGGAGCTTCCGAAAATAGGGGACCCTAAATTAGTACCCTAAATAGTAGGATCCTTATTATGAGGACCGTACCCCTAACTGTCGGAAACTCCCAAATTGCAGCACCCAATTTCGGAGCCATCACTCCCAGCCCGTTTCCGACCCAAACTCTTGAAGGGAACCCTAGCAGAGAACCCTATAGTACCCTTAAAGGGAACCCTAGCAGAGAACCCTATAGTACCCTTAAAGGGAACCCTAGCAGAGAACCCTATAGTATCCTGAAACGGGACCCATTGCAGAACCTATGTTTTGGACATTCGGGTCCATGTGCGTACCAAGGGTGTCTTGCATTTTTGTTTCGCATTGTTAGGCTGAAGGGGCTTCACAACTTTGGAGATGTGCACTTGCAAGTTCCTGCAAGCGGTCTTCCCAGCCTGTACTGGTCCTGCTTGGACTTGTAACCATCTCGCTCGGAGTCCTCCCACACAGGGATGATTCTTGGCTGCGGCCTTTCGGATGCGTTGAGGACTTCTGCGTTTCATTAATAAACGCAAAGGTCCTTGGATCAAGGCAGCAACCTTTGCTACGACTTCGAGAACCCTCGAGGTGAAGGAATGTAAACCAGAGAAGTCTTCGTGAAGCCTTGTGCCAAGCTCGAGATGCGAGGCTTGCGCTGGAAGAGCCCAAAACTCTGCATCTACCAAACCCTCATAAGTCAACCTGCACGCTCAAACAAGTAAGCAACCCAGGGACTGCAACATCCCTTACTTAAGGAATAGACCTTAAAATATATAATAGGATCCCAAATATGAACTAAGGCATAAATTATTGAATTAAGGGATAGTGGAGTCTCTGGAAAAAGCGCATCTGGCCTTGTAAACCCGTCGGGGAGACCACTGCTCCTCTCCTGGGGCCAGAACGAGCAACCGCCAGCCACTGCAAACTCATAGGGGCCTTAATAATTACCAATACTATTTTGGGGGTTCCTTATTATAATTACGGTATGATATACCCCCAAACCCTATTGCTGGATCCTCCAAACTATCCTCCCTGCAAAAAGCGCAGCTCAATAAATTGTCATTGCGGGCAGGTGCTGACTGAAGCAGGTCCACAAAAGCTGGAATATTTCTGACTATCCCCAGTGCCCCGCTTGTCTTGTGCAAACCACGGAAGCCATAACAGACCATAACAACCTCACCTCGAGTTAATTCCACCTGGAGCCTGAACGCAGAAACACACTCTAGCTGCACGCTTGGCCGCTATTGTAGGAATCCGCCTTGCCCTTGGGTTTCCAGTCGGACTTGTCGTGGGCCTGCCTGGGTCCCAGAGACTCCAATATCCCTTAATTAAGGAATATACCTTAAATCATATTAGGGATCCTACTATATTTTAATGTATATTCCTTAATTCCTTAATTAAGGGATATTGGAGTCTCTGGGGTCTGCAGTCGCTTCAGACTCGAACTTTGGAATCCAAAGCTCCCGAGCTACGCGGGATATGCTGATAATGTTGGCGAAATCCTGCTTTATCCATAATCAGGAACGCATCAAGGGTACTCAAAGTGACACAGAATTTTATCCATCAGCAGTATGTCCAGCTGCCTTTAAACAGCCTGGGTGCCAGGACCGATGGGTCTGCGACTTTGAGGCCGTCTTGCCTTTGACTCCACTAGCCTGGGGTCGGACTTTGCTTTAGAGTTCACGAGAATATGCGGGATCCAGATATGGACCTTGAATTACCGGATCGTTACCGCAGGCCCCGAAATTCGATGGGGCCGTGCTAGGGCGAGGAAGACGGGTGATTGGGCGTAAGGCTCTTTCGGCTGCACGGAATCTCGAAAATGCCTCGTTGCAACTTGGCTGGTAATTACCTTGTGAAGGGCAAACCCAAAGCAAGGGATTGATGAAAAGTTCCTTACTTTGACCTGTGTACGCTTGTTTGGCGTTTCAGCAGCCTGGCCTCCAAAAAAAGCTAGTTGAGGGTTCTCACAGGCCATGTTCACGCATGGAGCACAACTTTCGAAACTCTAGCATCAGGAGCCTTCCATCTACTTCCCCGGACTTGGGACATGAACTCCATGAGCCTTCGGCCGTAAAGCTGAAACCGCTTCAGGAAACCTGGCTTGAACACCCGAAAAGCATCTCTAACGCACAAGATCGAGCATATCGGAGCACTTTTAGGAACCCGGAAAGGATCCCTTGAAGGAACCCGGTGAAGCACCCAGCAGCAGAGCCCTTTGACATAGTCTGGCCAGAGCCTTTGCCCTTGCCGCTGCCGCTCCCCTTCCAGCCCTTCTCCTGGCCAGGCTCAAAACACTCATAATATCCCCAATGATCGTGTGTTCTTCGACTTGGATCTGCCTGAGGGTTTCGGAATCTCTGCTTCAAGTTTAAACACCTCGAAACTTCGCACTTTGAGGAAGGAGAGCTGCTTGAATTCTGCATGGTGTCTGTCTGTGAAAACTTGCGCCCTCGGCAAGCGCCACGCGCCACAGCACAGTGAGGCCGAAATTGTCTCTCGCTCTTGCCGGCAACATTGCAATCAGAGCGGATGGCACACTGTCTCAGAATCGCGTAACACTTGACTGTGGCCTGGACACAAATGAACCGTTCAGACATTCATAGAAACCGTGGATCCGGTGTTCCCGGAAATGCCATGCCATGAATGGTAGACCAGGACCAGCTCAGGTTCAGCGTACCGCAGAGATGCTCGAGGTCATCAAGTATACAGTCACCCCGGCACGAAGTAGTGAAATCAATCCAGAGGTGCGGTCCAAACCACGGAAGGAGAGTGTGTGAGCTGAGTGGGCAAGCATTGCAGCAACACATGAGCCAAGCCCGATGATGAAACTTGCTTGTCTTGTCTCAATCCGTTCCTTTGCGGCTGCGGCCCCTAAACCCTAAACCCTAAACCCCAAACCATCCTAATCCCTATAGCATCCTGAACACTGATAAAACTCAATCAGGGCACCTGAGGCCTGAGGCATTGGCAACACTCCGCAAGCTTGATGACCCTTCATCCTATTCCCCACTTCGAGGATCATGGGACGTCGTAAGGACATAAGTACCTGAATTAGGGTCATAGGTAATTCTAAAGTACCTTATTGATAACCCTCGTCATTTAAACCCTCAACTCCCCCTTAAAGAACTCTTTACGAAACCCTTAAGGAACCATTTAAGGAGCCCTTTAAAGAACTGCTTACGAAACCCCCCTAAATTCATGGAACCCTTTAAGGAGCCCCTTAAAGAGCCCGAGGATACGAAGGCCGAGCCTGGCCTTCGATTTGCCCTTCACGCCCTTGCCTTTGCCACCTTTGCCCTTCTCTCGAACGGGCTTCGGTGGCGCTGCATCTTCGGGCGCCGGCGGCTCACCCTCCTTCAGGATGACATACGGGCCTTAATAAATAGAATAGGGTTTTGGGGCCTCGTATACTAGAAGAAACCCCCACAGTAGTATTGGTAATTTTTTAAGCCCCTTTTTTTATGGCACCGGTTTGAGATTCTTTGTTGACTTGGACTTGCACGCCGCACCGGGCTTATAAAGCAATAGATGGGAGTTTCCGAAAATAGGGGGCCCTAATATAGTACCTTAAGTAGTAGGATCCTTATTATACGGACCCCAAAATAAGGTACCCCTAATTTTCGGAAACTCCCACATAAGGCTGCATCTGCACGTCCTTCTGCGCGAAGGAGTGGTCTTCGCCTTGCACTGGAAGGGGGTCTGGGGGAGTAATGCAGGGGCCTTAAAAATTAGGATAGGAACCCTTTCAAGGGATCCATACGCTGCAAGATATTACAAGGGTTTAGTATAGGGGCCTTAAGAATTAGACTAGGGTTTTTGGGGCCCGCTTAACGACAATTTATCATAAGGAAACCCCAAAACGGTATTGGTAATTATTGAAGCCCCTATAGTACCAACCGACGGATTATGAGGTTGTATACTTAGAGCGCAAGTCACCAAATCTGTGAAGTTGCGGCAACAAAGCAGGCTGCAATTCTGAGCCGCATTCTTGGTTATTATGTTGTGTTGTAACATATATATATATGTATTGTATTCTGTTATACTGGACTATGCTGCAATATATAGGTTACATTAAACTGGGTATTGCCGGTGGATGTGAGAGAAGAAACAACAGCACCTGCTGTTCAACCCACGCCAATAAAGCAGTCGAAGTCAATGGCAATTAATTTCTTTCTCGTCTTCGACTTAATTCATGACTTTTGTATTACCAATACAAACAAAAAAGGAGAAGCAATAATAGTAGAACAACGGTTGCAGATAGCAGCAGTGCTGTTTGTTGTAACAATCAATACCAATGTCATGACTACACGTGCCAGATTTGGTTGCTATCTTGATCACTACTGTTGTTACCATTGCTATTACTACTACACTCTGCTACCGTGGCTATCACCTCTGTTATTGTTATTACTAGTGCTGTTGTTATCCTTTCTATCATTACCCAGAGACTCAAATATCCTTTAATTAAGGAATATACCTCAAATCATATGGGATCCTACTATAGTTTAAGGCATATTCCGTAATTAAGGGATATTGGAGTCTCTGGGTAATCCTTTAACGCGCCAAGTCGCTTCGGACCAGCAGCCGGCACTTCGCCGTGTCGGAGTGGCCCATGCCTCGCTTGGGCGTGTAGTGTAGGGGCCTTAACAAGTAGAATAGGGTCTTGGGCTCATTCATACTATAAATCCACTGAGGAACTCAAAGGAATAATACAAGTAATTATTATTTTGGCTTCTACATTAGTGTTGAGGGCTTAGTATAAAGCTTGAGGGTTCCTTACAGAAAGCTTATGCGCCCTGCATTAGGGTTTTGGGGCTTGGGGGTTTGGGAAATTCGGGAGTTGAAAGCTTTTGGGCTTGGGGTTCTGGGTTGTAGAGGTTTACAGGATCCAACAATCACCGTGGTCGAATTTTGGAAGAAACTTCTCACTTCAACTCAAATCTCTGGATTGACTGAAGATCTCAATTTTCTTCACTAGTTCACGGTTGGACTAATGACTAGTACTGTCAATTGAAATTCTAATTTCTTATTGGGTTTATGTACAGATAAAACGTAAAATGTTACCCAACTATGACAAAGTTGAGGCACCGCCGTTCTTGGTGAAGGTGATCGCCACACCGTTCTCCACCGCAGACTTAAGGGCAGAAGACTCGATGTAGTTGCCCTCCACCTGCAGCCGCCCCTTTTACTCTTAAGTTTGGGGCTTCGTCGCCCGTTTCGGTCGCTCGTGCGATGAGGGGTACAAGCTCCAGGCATGCGTACTTCTGAGCCTCAGGTTGCGGACACAATCTCGCAACTCTCGATCTTCAACCTGGCGGCCCTCTCTTTGATAGTTCAAGCCGTGCCACCCGCATGTAGATTGGCAGCTGCCCGCGCTGCGGGTTGCGAGGGTCCGTTGCAGGAAAAACTTCATTGTCGGTCAGTGCATCCTGGAGTCTCTCGGTAGGGAAAGACATTATAATGTGTACGTATTTATATATATATAGAGCTATCTATTTCTCTATAGTTATTTATTTGTTGACTTAGAATATATATCTGTAAATAAATATATATATATATATACATATATATACACACACATATTTATGTGTTTATTTGTTTATAGTTTATAACATACATACATACATACATACATACATACATACATACATACATACATATATATATATATACATATTTAATTGTTTATTTGTATATTTGTTTTTAGTTTATAACATACATACATATGTATGTATATATATATATATACATACATACATACTCTACTATACTACATTCATAATACAGGGGCCTAAATGATTACCTTTACTATTTTGGAGGTTCCTTGTCTTAAGTATAGCATAGCATACCCCCAAAACCCGATTCGAATAATTTACGCCCTATATAGGAGATTCCGAAAATTAGGGGTACCTTATTTGGGGGTCCTTATAATAAGGACCCTACTATTTAAGGTAGCATATTTGGACCCCCTATTTTCAGAAACTCCCATATAGTAGGGAAGGACATGACGAAAGCAAACATTCGGCTTAGGGTTTCGGGGTTAGGGTTCTGGGCTTGTGATGCGCTGAAAAAGACCGGGCCCGCGAGGGTCAAGAAGACGTGACCCATGTACCCTGATTCGCGAATGCCGTCAGTGCCGGTCCTACTCATCTACTTGTCCGTCGCACTTGAATTCCCTGGTCTTGGGGCCGTCCATTCGTGCAAGCTCTTCATTCCCAAAACCTAGGCTCGGCCTCATGAAGCCCAGCACAACTCCCGACCGAGGGACCATGATGGCGCGGAAGCCCACAGCTGTCAGCGCGCAATCACCTGGAATCTTCAGCACAACAACTGCGAGGTACATTCGATCTACAAGGGATCTGAAAGGGTCCACAAGGAGTCTGAAAGGTTTCTACAAGGGCTTTCAGAAGGTATTTATAGGTTCTATATGATCTAGAATCTAGCAGGTTTCTGGAAGGGTTCCCAGAAGGGATGTCGAAGGGCTTTCTAAGGGTTCTTTAGGGTTGATTCTTGCTTTAGGGCATTTGCTACTACTGTCACGCTGGACGGGTCTGTGGGTCAGGAGCAAACACGGCACCCCTCTTTAGGGCTTTCCAGTTCTAAGACTATTATGATTTCGAGTTTCAGGCCAGGGCTGCGTGGAAGCCTGCAGTAAACCCTGACCCTAAACCCCACTTTTTCGATTTTTAAAGCTTTTCAGTCAAGTCGCTCAGGTGCATCTCGTGTGGTACATTCGAGGCGGTGACCCCTGCAGGCCCAGGGTCTTGGGCAGATGGGCTTCCGGGGGTTCTCGCATGGAAATATATGGCTCTATTGTACTCCACTCGACCAAACTAGTATGATGTTGATATTGTAACATCATGGAACTATACTTTACCTTACTATACTAATTATTGTGATATTCTAACATCAGACTATACTTATAGGAACAGTACGAGAAGAGCCACGCCCCCGTCCTTGCAGCCACCCGGATAGCAAGATCGCAGCTGTGTCATCGAAAGTGGCGATGCCAAAGGCTCGCAAACGTTCGATGTGAATGGAGGGCGAGGAGATGCTGTTAAACCTTGGAGTGGTCCAGGGTTAAGGGCCACAAGGAAGTGAAGGTGTAAGCACGGCCCTATGCAGTCAACCTATCAAGCTTAGTTAGACCTAAATAAGAACCGGGCCCGGGGATAGTATCGGGGGCTTGAGCCCATGGATTTCAGCCGCCCCTATCTTAGTTTGGGAATCTGGGTTTAGGGTTTAGGGTTTAGGGTTTTCTGATTCACGAAATTTAGATGCAAAGACTTCATTTCCATGCGCTTGGCTCGCAGCAGACAGAGTGCTCCCGACAATCGAAAACCCACGCTCCCAGCGACGAGGCCTTGCACTCCAAATCCCAAACAAACCTTGAGAGATCTCAGGGTGCAGCCTCTCTATGGCAGAAGGAGAGAAATCACCCTGCAATCTACAACAGCACCCGACGAAAGCACCTGGAACCCCAAAGAAGAAAAGCCCTGCCTGAAAAGCAATCTCTCAAGCAACATCGAATCCCGAGACCCGGCACGTACTAAAGAAGCAGCTCAGGTGCATTGTCTCTAAGTGCTCCGTCGGAATGGCATTCCTGGCGCATGGTTTTCATCCCTCTCTGGGCCTAGACTTCTTCGCCAATCGTCCGGCGGTTGTTAGAATGAGGACGCTGATATAACACTACTTATTAATAACAATAATAAGAGTAATAAGAACAAGAAGAATAATAAGAATGCTAAGATTAACAAGAATAACTTGTTGATTCTAATACTAACAATAATTGGGCGTCACTGGGTGTCAGGCTGCCGGTCATGAGGCGGGCGAGTTTTTTCTGATGCGGCGGGCGTCTGCGAGATGTCGAAGTCTTCGAACTTGAGGGTTTCCGCCTTCTCCGCCGCCTGGAAGCCGTGTTTCATGACTAGGACTTGTTGTGGTTACACGACAGCCGTTCGACATAGGGATGAAGGCCTCCTCTATTCGTCGGTCGAGCTCAGCGCAAAAGAGCTGCGCATCGTTGTCCTGAATCTGAACAGCCGCCAAAAACACCCCAACAACGAGACCACCGCTAGCTTCAGAAATCTCGCCACTCCTGTCTGGAGACTTGGTGCCAGGGGCTCTCGAAGTCATCTACTTCCCACTGAATTTTGCAATCAGCAGCCCAAAGCGCCGCTCGACTCGACGAAGTTTTGTGCAGCCATGAAGCGTCTTTCAGCTTCTGTCGCAGGCAGAGAGCAAGCCTGCCTTCCCCTGAGTCCCAAGATGACCCACGATCAAGTTTTTTTAAAAAGGCATGAGCTTCAGCCTCCAAGGCTACCACTCTGGTTGAGGGATTGGCCGACCACAACAAACCAACTTTGAAGGGGATTCACCACCTACACCACCAAACCCCTATACAATAGCAAGGCGTTGTTGCGGCCACCCAGCTACCAGGCAGACAACTCAGGCAGGCCACCATTTCGCTACACCTCGCATTTATTCCATAACACAAAACACCGACACCCCTGTGGTCCCGCCAAAGAGCCATCTCACAGTCGTTGGAGCGAACTCAACAGACGACCGTACCCGGCTTCTGCGTCCAACACGTCAGCAGGACAAACAAAGTCTAATTCGCATTGCCACTACCCGGACGATTCTCAACAGGCCGTGAATTACACTACAGTGCTCGGGTACCCAGCCAGCGATGACATCTCGGGGCAAGTCTCAGCAACCACACAACTATCAACACATTTACACCAAACAGCTAACCTCCCACGATCAAGTTTGGAGTTTAGGGTGTTTAGGGTTTCGGGTTGGGGATCCATACCAACCCAACTGGACAAGAGACGCCGCGGCTGGAAAGCGTCTTTCAGCCATTTCGGCGCCTCCTCTGCACGTGGGCGCACGAGGGGACGGTTGCTGGTGTCTTCCGGCTCTTGGTCTAGGTCTGCCAGTTCGGCACGAGGGACGGCATGTCATAGGCCTCATGTGCGCTACACACTTTTCACACTCTAGTACCCATTATCCGAAGCCCCAAGCACTGAGCACTCCTCTGGCACTTCAGCCTCGCCCCCTTCGAGCTCTTCCTTGGGACTGAAGTGCAAGTTAGGAGGGGTGTTAGGGAAATCAAGTGTACAGGAAGCCCGGCGTACCTTTTAAAACTTGGCACGATGGAGCTCATCGTAGCACTGTAGAACTCGCCAGAGCGCTGGGACGCTTAGATGTGGTTTCAAAGCTTTTTAGGAACTTAGGGTCAGAGCCTTGCAGCTGAAGAACATGAGGATCAACAGCATTTAAGGGTCAGAAAGTCGCACTGCAATGGCAAAACTATCCATGGGCAAAAGTCCCTTGGAACCGTTTTCTCCTGGCTTCTCCAAGCTCGTTTTCAGATGACGGACATGAGTGCCTGGCAAACAGCCCGAATCTCAAACCCGAACCAAGAGCGTGCAGTGAAGAAACGCACTCCCCTGTTTGCACCCCGCACTCCACACCTTCACACGACGTCGGCAAAGTTGCGAAAGTGTCTGCGCCGGCATTGACATCGGCATCTGCTTCGCCCGCTGCTTCTTCGAGAAGCTCCTAACAATGAGAGCCCGTGCCTGACACCCTGGAGGGAGAGACGCACTATTTTGATCTTGCCTGAGCTATGTCTATGAAACCGCCCAGTTTCGATTATGCCGGGAAAGGTTTTCCACGGGCATCAAGCAGAGAGGATCGCGCAGTCGTCCGACTCCGGTGTGTGCTGAGCACGGGCGAATCAGGAAGAGGCGGGGAGCCCGAAACAAAAGCAAGACAAAAGTCAGCCCTCATCCCAGAACCTAGGACTGCTTCTCGATGCAACGCGGGAACGGTAGCAGTGGCACGCAGCAGATACCGCCAAAAGACGACTTCGATGACACTTTGAACCGCAAAACCTCGAGGTCCAAACGCTCACGGCGTCTTTCAGATCCGAAACTTCGCAAAGTTCGGGGTACACTTTGGATGGTGCCCCGACAGAGAATCTATAACTCATAAGCCACCATGCACTTGAATATGTAAGGCTTCGGACTGTGGAATCAAAGCCGCAGATATCCGCAAACACCCTCTGAAGGCCATAGCAACTAATATACCCCAAATACCCACTACTAAGGCGCCATAAATAAGTAAGGCAGCTATAGTTATATCTACTTATAACCTTAATTATCGTAAAATCTGAAATCCTGGAAGTCTGTCGCTAAGCGCTTGGCAGGTTTTGGGCTACAGCGCTGGCGGCTCAACAAGGCTTCGCCCCAAGGATATCTCCGATTTCGGGTTTGGGGCATTTAGGGTTTTAGGTTTGTGGGCTTTCGGGTTACGGGGTTTTTGGGGCTTTTGGGGCTTTTGGGGCTTTTGGGGCTTTTGGGGCTTGGGGTTTTAGGGTTTAGGGTACAGTATCTCCTCGCCCTCTTCCGGCAGCTCGTCGAAACTGCCGTCCATGGGAGCCTCTTCGTTCCTTGGGCACCATAGACTTCCCTCAGTCAAGGAATATACCTTAAAACCTTAAATTATAATGGGATCCCTAATATGATATATTACATCATATTCGGGATCCCATTACAATGTAGGGTATATTCCGTAATCAGGGGATATTGGAGTCTCTGCGTGAAACAGATTGGGTTCTTGATTGCTAGCAGCGACTGTGCTTGGACCCACAGCCCGAACTCCAAACATGCTAGTACCCCTATGCTGACCCTTATAGTAACCTTGATCATGTCATAACCCTAATACTAAGCCTCATAGCGACCCCAATAGTATTTTTTGCGGGTTTAGGCTTTTGGGATTGGGCTTTGGGGTTTAGGGTTTAGGGCTCGAGGGGATTCGTGTTCTTGGGTGTCATTTCTTTTTGGTGGTTGGGGGCTTCTGCGGGTGTTTGCTGCTTTCGTTGCTGTCGTTGTTGTTCTTTCTGTTCTCAGGGCTGGCTTCTTAGGCTCTTAAGGTTCACTGTTAGGATTTTAGGGTTTAGGGTTTGAAGATTATATTGCGACGGTTAAGGGTTTAGGGTTGAGAACTGCTGTAAGGGTTCTGAAGTAAACTGGGGAACTCAGTAAACAGGGCATAAGAGGAATCAGATAGGGTTCTCCTGCTCACAGTCTTGCTATGCCTTACTCACTGAGCCCCTTGATCGTCTAAGTTAGGGTTAAAGAAGTATCGTTCTGAAGTTGAAAGAGTTAGAACCTGAAGTTAAAATCCGACTTGAACAACAAATGCTGGCCCGGGTACCCGAACCCCCAACAATCGAGTCCGACAATCTCAACTCTCAAGTTACTAGACCCCTAAACCTAAAGCCTAACTAAACCGTTCAGGAATTTCGGATATAGCTTTTTCTTAGGTTTATAGCCTCCCTTCTGGGTGTTCGAAGACTTTATGGGCCTTTGAGGCCTAAAGCCCTGCGGTGCCTCGCCTGTGGGGTAAACTCTATGATGTCGTTCGGGCTTAGGGCTTCGTGCTTTTTCTATTCAGCCTCGATAGGGAGACCCTAGAATAACAAAATCGTCTTGGAAGCGTCATCACGCCATCCTTGGACCCAGAAGGGTACTGCTGGAATGGCTACTGGGTATATCCACTGCATGGGGTCTATGTTGGTGTAGAAGCCCCTCAGCCTCTGCAGCCAGAAAGGACCGTCGATCTTAAACGCGGACCTCACAATTCTATTGCTACGCCCACCTGAAACAAATCTGGTGCGTGAAGGTCCCAACGCCCTCAGAAGACACCTGACTTTGGCTGGGCACGGGCACACTTGTTCCGGTTCCCTCATCGGCGCTTCAATGCTGGAAGGTTACTTCCGGCTTGGGCGCTTGCGTGGGCGAGAGTCAAAAAAGTCTTCCGCTGATCCTGCGCGCGGCAGCAAACACGCCGTAAGAGGCTTGGATCTGCTGCACATTCTTCAGCTGATCCTCCACGGCACTACTGTCACCGCCATGCTGAGCATCACCCCAGGTCACCACAGACGGATCCATTGTCAAGAATGGCTGCAAAAGCACCGGCAGAGGCTTGGATCTGCTGCACATTCTTCGGCTGATCCTTCACAGCACTACTGTCACCGCCGTGGCGAGCAGAACCCCAGGNGACGGATCCATTGTCAAGAATGGCTGCAAAAGCACCGGCAGAGGCTTGGATCTGCTGCACATTCTTCGGCTGATCCTTCACAGCACTACTGTCACCGCCGTGGCGAGCAGAACCCCAGGTCACGACCGATCCGTCAGTAAGAATGGCAGCAAACGCACCCCCACTAAGGTCTTTTGTGGCTTGGATCTTCTGCACATTCTTCAGCTGATCCTGCACAGTACTACTGTCACAGCCATGGTGAACATCACCCCAGGCCACGACGGATCCATCGTCAAGAATGGCTGCAAAAGCACCGGCAGAGGCTTGGATCTGCTGCACATTCTTCA
>BGNK01002810.1:33272-90896 GCA_003297005.1 Symbiodinium sp. clade A Y106
ATCCTGCACAGTACTACTGTCACAGCCATGGTGAACATCACCCCAGGCCACGACGGATCCATCGTCAAGAATGGCTGCAAAAGCACCGGCAGAGGCTTGGATCTGCTGCACATTCTTCAGCTGATCCTGCACAGCAATACTGTCACCGCCATGGAAAGCAGAACCCCAAGCCACGACCGATCCATCGTCAAGAATGGCGACAAAAGGATCACAAGCGGCTTGGATCTGCTGCACCTTTTTCAACTGATCCTGCGCAGCGCTGCTGTCACCGCCATGGAGAGCAGAACCCCAGGCCACGACAGATCCATCGTCAAGAACGGCTGCGAAAGCACCGGCAGAGGCTTGGATCTGCTGCACATTCTTCAGCTGATCCTGCACAGCACTACTGTCACCGCCATGGCGAGCATCACCCCAGGTCACGACGGATCCATCGTCAAGAATGGCAGCAAACGCACCACCAAGAAAGGCTTTTGTGGCTTGGATCTGCTGCACATTCTTCAGCTGATCCTGCACAGCACTACTGTCACAGCCATGGTGAACATCACCCTAAGTCACGTCCGATCCATCGTCAAGAATGGACGCAAAGGGCTTCTCAGAGGCTTGGATCTGCTGCACATTCTTCAGCTGATCCTGCACAGCACGACTGTCACCGCCGCAGAGAGCATCACCCCAGGTCACGACCGATCCGTCGCCAAGAATGGCTGCAAAAGCCCCACCAGCTGCTTCAACTTGAACTCTGTTCATGTGCAAGGTCAGTGAGCAACGGTCCCGAAGCCTGGCACGCTTGACCGACTCGCGTGCATCTAGAATGCTTCCAGTCCAGAGGCGTCCAGCAGGCGCCCTCTTCCGACTCCAAGCGCGATCTGTGCCCGACGTTTGAGTGTTCCGACTTCTTCATCCAAGCCAGCTTCCACCGTGACTGATTTGCCGCTGAGCAGTCCAACTTCCACTGTGATCGACATGAGAAGAGGGTATCTCTAGTTCTGACCTGTCAGGTGCCTAATCAAGACATGCTGCACTACTTAAACCCCAAAGCCCGACAACATACAAACACAGGTCGGAGGCTCGGCACTGACAAAATCCCGCGGAAACTGCCGATGATCATGCAGCTAGGATAGGTTATAGGGGGCGCTTTTTGGGAAGGTGTCGGGTCCAAGAATTTGGGAGTTCTACACTTGTTGCTCAGCTACAGAAACCCTTTCCATGGCTGCTGCCACAGGACTCGAGCGACTCTTCCGGCAGCAGCTCCTCCTCAAAGGCCTTCTTGGACAGATGGAGAGTCAACATAGGGGGCTTGATCATTGGAAGAGTTGTCTTTAGGCCATAAGGGTTCCATAAGAGGGCTTATGACTTGAGGAGTACGGTTTTATCAGGGTTGAGTACAGGTGCCTGTTTGGCGATGTATTCTACCACATTTCAATGAGAATGAGGGAACAGCATTGCTGAGCATTCAGGCTTCTTTAGTCTATCTTAGATCTGAAATCCTCTCTGGAACCTCACGGGAAACCGCACAGGAAAGCCGGGCACACGGGGTTAGGGTGTCGGGTTTATGGTTCAGAATTCCCAGTTTAGCTGGAAACCTGTGTACGCTCAACAAAACACAAATCAGAACCCTACCTTAGTTGTGCACTGCTTCGCCTCTTCTGCCGGGACATCGTCCATGGGCGCTTCCTCCTCTTCCTCCTCCATCTCCTGGAAAATTTACAGCTTACTGATTGAACTTCTTGCGGCTTGCATTGTGGATCCTCTGCGTTTTGGAGGGCCTGGGATTCTGGGCTGACGTTAAGAACACCGGTTTAAGCTTCTAGTCAGGGTTTATACAGATGCAAGTACACCATACCGGCTTCGACCTGACATCCAAAATTGCTTTGGACCAGATCACGCTCCTGCTCCCCCTCGCTGGTGTTCAGGCTCCAAGCCGAACCGCACGCCCATGAGCCAAACGCAGCTGACGTTGCGGATCATGCGGGGTTTAGCAGGTGTTGCCAAGACCACCAAGAGCCCGTGAGCGAGATTCTTCAACGAGGGTACAGGTTTCGAGAGGTGCCCGGAAACTGCCTCGCAAAGGCATGTCGTGATCCCTGAACTTGGAAAGCCAATGCCACGCACAGACACGGCGCGACCTGCCTCCAGAATGATGAAAGGATTACCTCGGCCCAGCGAAGCATGCAGCTTGTTGCCTCCAGTGTGATCCTAAAGTCTTGCATGATACCTACCGCACAACAGACGAGCCACCCCCCACTACTCTCGGCTCTACGGTGCCCTAATGAAATAGATTGAAAATCAGCCTTGCGAAGATGGCAAAACGGCTTGAGACGGCCATTTGGCTGAGCTTTGTGCCGCTGTTCTTTTATGAACTCTGCGAGAACAGTGGGTAGTACGTAAGCCCTGTATGCAATTTATCTGGGCCGCTGTTAGGTCATCCCGCTGATGCTGAACCAGCCGCCGGGCACGAACATGGACAATCAGGTCTATCGTGCCCACGCATTGCGCCCAGAATGGTTTGAGAAGAAGTGCTTAGTAGCTGGGTAGGTAAGCTTTAACCTTTTGGGGCTTATATAATCCTACCATATTTGAAAGGTTAACCTTTTTTGGGCTAAGGTATTCAGCCCTAGGAGTGTGCTGCCAAGACTCCGGAGTTCCGACCCAGGTTCCCAGAGACGCGACTTTTCCCGAAAAAGGAGCATACCTAAACTGTTCCGAAGAAGGCCCTATAGCTCGAGGTATGCATTCCTTACTTGAGGGTGTTGCCAGGCTCACTTGTTGCGTTTCATGGACACTTCGAAGGCTGGAGCAACCCCGTCCATGGGTACTTGGCAAGTAGCTTGGAAGCCGGGTTACACTCAGGATGAGGGTTTATATCCACCCGTTTGGAACATTACTTGCGATGCCCCGTGAGCCTCAAAGTATTCCTGACGTTGCTCTTACCTGCCGCTTATGACACTATGGCTTGTTACCTTCTACCGTGACTCTTGCTAACTGACAAAGGTTTCAGCTGCAATCGCGATGTTTTGTTCCTTTATAGCTTCTTAGTAGCTGAGTGGATACACTTTACACTTTTTGGGATAATATTACCCACTATAAAACTAAAAGTGTATACTTTTGGGGGCTTATGAACTCAGCAACTAAGTTGATACCTGACCCAGCCCGAGACCGTACGCACCCCAGGGCCCCGGGGAACTTTCCGAGGTTGAGCGCTCGCGGCCACGGCGTGGACCTGCGGATAGCAAAATGTACCCTGACGAGGCACTGCGGCTCCAAACCCGGGTTCCAGCTGTGCGATGCAAAGGGTTCTGATTACTCTAGGGGCCTTCATAGATTACCTATACGACTTTGGGGGTTCCTTATTATAGATATAGTATAATGGGCCCCAATACCCTATTCTAATTATTAAGGCCCCTATTTTAAGGCTGCTGGCTCGAATATGAACGGTCACGCATTACATTGTTGGGTTCAGGGTTTATGCAGGCCTCACTTCGGTTCACCTCAAGCGGCACATCCAAGAACTCTCAAGAAACGCTACATTCCGTCAACCCTGCAGATTCCCAAGCTAGATCTCCGGCCTGTGACTTTGCAACGACCCCGAAGCTAGTCCGGAGCCCACATGCTCTATCCTCTCGAAGCTATGTCTGAATAGTGTTTAAGCCCTAACCCTACACACTAAGAGTTCCGGAGACCCTAATCATCTGGAAAAGCACTGCAGGTTTAGGATTAAGGGGACTATGGGACTTGAGTTGCGACTTCAGGGTCTATAGGCTTTGGCTTGAGGATTGGTTGCGGAGCAGGTTTCGGGTTTGGCGTGCAGGGCTTAGGGACCCCGCAGCCCTAAAGCCAAAGCCGCACTATACGTTCTGAAACCCGAAACACCTGAAGCTTAGAGTCCGCAACTAGACCTCACCAAGCTGAAACCCTACAAACCCTAAACCCTGAACCCCAAACCCCAAACCCCAAACCCTGAACCCCAAACCCCAAGGCCAAAACCCTAAACCCTCAACCCAGCAGCCTCAGAAGTGTCCAGGATGCGACCAAGTCCACGAAGGACTTTAGCCTGGAGGCCGCTGTAAGCCAACTGGTGTTCTTGCTTCAAGAAGCTTTGTGTTTAAAAGGGCCAGGGAGTTTAGGGCTGAGGGTTTAGGGTTTAGGGCTGGGGATTTAAGGTTTAGGGTTTGGGAATCTGGGCTGGGTTTTCCTTCTTGCTCTCTTCTTAGCATGGAGTTTGCACAGTTTGTATGTCGTTGGGTTTTTATCGAGGGTTGCAGAGGTTGGTGTTTAGTTGCCTTTGCCAGCGGCTCATCCGGGCAGTCTAGGTTGGGATCTCTCCATAGGCTTTTGTCAATTCGCTAAGGGTTTCGGGATGCAGGTTAAGGCTCAGGTTAGCGAAGCCCTTAGTTTTGGCGTCAGCCTTACTATGCCTGAAGGCCCATTTCGTGCTGCATTTTGCTGAGCGGGTGTGCTGGCCGGTGGCACTCCTAGAAGCCCACGTAGCTCTTGACTCTTAAACCCTAAACCCTAGGGTCTAGGGCTTCCGGTTTCGGGCTTTACAGAGAGTTTCGGCTTTGGGGCCTTGGGGTTTAGGAGTAGGATGAAAGGCTTTAGGGATTTGGGGTTTCAGGGATTTGGGGTTTAGTGGTTTAGGGGTTTAGGGTTAAGGGTGATTTGGGGTAGGGTGCATATAAGGAGCGATGCCACAGCTTAGCCGACTTGGTGTAGACTCATGGTGCTGGTTCTAAGCCTGCGACTCTGAACCGCACTGCTGGTAGTTGGCCATCCAAGCCCGCATAATAATGATACTTGTGGTACAGCAATGTTCTTTAAATTCTTTCGTTTGGGACACTTGTTTTGTGGCAAGGCCCAAGCCCCGCAATACCCTGTTAAAGGTCTTCTAGCCCTGAAGCCAACAAGTTATAACCTCTAAGTGCTAAACCCTCAAGTCAAAACCCTCAACCCTAGACCCTAAACCCTGTGTCACAGGGCTTGGGCACGAGCGCTCCGCAGGTCACGGCCAAGATTGGTGAGCAGCCAAAGCGCTTGAACCTGCGGCAGACTTGGAAGGACAAGGGCAATGAACTCTGAACCTTGAGCCATATACTACGACGACGACTGCTGCCTGCAGCCGCTGCTACTGCTGCTGCCAATAATAATAGCAGTAATACTAATGATTATAAGATACTATACTGATATCTACTATTGCCGGTACTGCAGCAATATGAGTAGTGGTCGTCGTCGTCGCAGTCGTTGTCTCAATCGTACTCGTACTCGTATTCGCGCTGCTGTACTAGTACGATTACCAGCACAAGTACTAGTACGAGTACTATAGTAGTATTATTATAGTACTCGTTAGTAGCTACTGACTCTCGTAATTGACCGTTTCGTTTTCGTGTGCAGAATTTTTGAGGCATGAGGTAAAGTAGTGTGAATTTCAGGTTGCGGCTGTTCGTAACTGCGAAAAGCTGGTTGCAACTATGTCGATCGACTTAGTTGATCGGTTTGCTTTTGGTGGTATGGGTTTGTAATTGCAAGTAACTCGCTTCTAAGCGGTCTAAACTCCACAGCTAAGAGTATGTCGCAAATAAGGGAGCTGTTGTTTGCGGCATGCTCGCAAGATGCACCCACATTATGATCTCCTACCCCGCGACAACGATGGTTCTTAGGCCAGAGTTGAAGGTTCAGGCGTTATCCTCAAGATTCCTCAGGCGATCCTTTCGACAAGCTTTAAGCCTGATGTTTATGCTTTTCTTTGCCTAGCTCCTGCAGTATTACCCTAAGGCTCAAAATAGCTCAAAAGCCTCATATAGTATGGTCTTTGGGCCCAAAAGCCTTAAGATGTGAGTCCTTCGAGCCTAAGGCTTAGGAATCTTCCTGTGGCAGCCCAACTCTTACGCCCTAAACCTTAAAGAGCCTTAAAGCCCCAATCCTCCAACCCTGAGCCCGAACTCAAACCCAAGCTTCAGTGTTCAGAGCTTATAGGGTTTAGGTTTAGGGTTTAGGGTTTAGTTTACTTATAGGGTTTAGGTTTAGGGTTTAGGGTTTAGTTTACTTATAGGGTTTAGGTTTAGGGTTTAGGGTTTAGGGTTTAGTTTACTTATAGGGTTTAGGTTTAGGGTTTAGGGTTTAGTTTACATAGTGAGTTCCCAACCCAAACAAAGCAAGAACGCGAAACCCGAAACCTTAGCCCAGAGCTTTGCAGGACCTCGTGACGGTGCTGAAAGCCTCGGAGCCCCGACCCTCCGGCAGGCACTCTTGTAGGGTTTAGGTTCAGGGGTTTAGGGTTCAGGGGTTTAGAGGTTTAGGGCTAAGGGGTTTAGGGTTTAGGGTTTCGGTTTAGGGTTTAAGTTTTAGGGTGTAGGGTTTAGGGTTTAGGATGTAGGGTTCAGGGGTTTAGGGTTCAGGGTCTCTTGTAGGTGGTACATCGTGGATCCTTAATTCTTGGATGTTTTCGGTTTCAAACAGATAGTAGTCATAGGGCTCCAGAGTGCTGCATAAGGCTTCACAACTGATAGGATTCCGTGTGTGTATGTGTGTGTGTGTGTTTTTTTTTTTTTCCGCGTGTCGAGGGTTCCTCTGCGAACTCAGAATCCACGTGGCGCATCTTGCCGACGCTTGGATTGTAATTCCTATTGGGGCCTCAATAATTAGAATAGGGTTTTGGGGCCCATGATACTACAATTATAATAAGGAGCCCCCCCCCCCCCCNCCCAAAAAAAAAAAATTGTTTTTTTGCTCATTAAGGCCTCTTTATTAAGGCCTTCGCCCTCCTCAGACACGGGTAGCTGACTCAAAGGCACCAGTTCACGAGTCACAACAGTGCTCAGCCGTGGCACCGAAGGACAAAGGGTTTGGGGTTTAGGGGTTTAGGGGCTTAGGGGCTTAGGGGTTTAGGGGTTTAGGGTTTAGGGGTTTAGGGGTTTAGGGTTTAGGGTTCAGGGCTTCAACAGCATCGGAAAGTGCCAACGGCTTGGAACGAAGGGCGAAAGCGGTCCGTCTCCGACGGGAAGGAATAAAGTTGGGTCTTGGGTTTAGGAACCAATACAATGAGGTTTAGGATTCGAGTTTTCTTTGAACTGTAGCCACTGCAATCTTGCCGATATTATTTTGAACCCAGCAGCCTCGCCCCCACGCCTCACGGTGGTACACCTCATGATTACCATGGTATTGATTGAATAGGTACGGTAGTTTGAACTCCAGTGCTAGTGATCCCTACTAGTCACTTATTCTAGTAAAACCCTAAACCCTAAACCCTAGGTTTTACTGATTGGTGTCCAGGCTTTAGGGATTAAGGCTGCCTCCTAAGCCCCCGCCAGGCCGGTGAAGATATGCCCACAGGTTCAGACCTCCCAGTTGCCCAAGTCGCCCCATGAAATGTAATCCTTAAGCAACTCCTCTGACCCTGTGAATAAGAGGCCTTATACTGAAAAGCATATCTGCAAGATCTCGTGTAGTGGAGGAACCTGCTTTCGAAACTCCTGGGTTCCTACTAGTGGAACGCAATGGAACCCGGGTTTAAGGCTTTTAAGAACGAGGGGTCTCTTAAGGTTCATACAGGACTATCACCTCGAGTGCTGCTCTACGTTGGCGTCTTTGTGGCGGCTTCGTCCATTGTAAGCCCTTAACACTAACTCTGGGCTTTGGAGTACCATACTTTAATACTTTTTTCTTAATGGAGCCATTATGAAACAAAAGTTTATATTTTTTCTCCCTGGTTACTTAAAAGCCTAGAACTATACTTCTAAGGCCACGAGAGCCTCCCGCTGAGCCTTCCATAGCCTCAACAGGCGTCATGTAAATCGCTAGTTCGTTGAAGGCTCGGAGGGTTCAATCACTAAACGTCGGTAAGACTCCTTTTTCATGGAGGACCGTCTCGATAATCCCGGACCCCTTTCAATACAAAAAACTCCGAGATCCCTGCTGCAAGGCTACAAGGAATCTCAAGAGACAGACAGAGAGAGAGAGAGAGAGAGCCGAGATGCATATATACATATATATATATATATACGTATACACATGTGTATATATATATATATGTCTATGCATATGTACGTATGTATGTAAACAAATAAATCAATACCAATTTGAATGTATATATACATATACACAAAAGTAGTCTCACGTGACCACGATGCAGAATCATAGCACCTTATAGGCCCTCAGAACTTCTTGGCGGGGTAAATGCCGGCCGCAAGCCCTAAACCCCTACGCGCCAGACCCTGACGGCTTTACCCAAACCCTAAACTCCTACACCCTAGACCCTAAACCTTAAACCCTTCTAAACCCTGAACTGGTTGACCTTTTCGCCAGGTCTTCGGCTGCCCTGGCCCTACTTCAGGGTTTGGGAAGAGTTGAGTGGCTTTTGCTTGTCAGTTCCGAGGGCTTCGGGAAGTTGCTTTCGAGTTTCAGGGCTGCAGACGGTCCAGGCTTCTGGGCTATATCGGAAGTATTCCCACAGGGTCCATGTCTACTACTGTCTACAAAAAGTATGCAGTGTAAGTTTTGAGGGTCTGATTCCCTATCGGTACCGTGCATGGGCCCTTTGGGATTGCTCTGAATTCGAGTTAACGGAAACTCAAAGGAACCCTGTTCCAATTCCCCGGTCCGTTGGTATCTCCATCAGGTTTCGCTGTCTTGTGAGGGTTCAGCGTTTGGGATTTTAGACAGGGCTGGTGTGAGGCCCCTCGACTCGGATTTTGGGGGTTTGGGGGCTAAACCCCTCTCCATCCCTTAGTCTGTAACCTCTAGGCTTGGTGAGATTTTCAAGCCTCCTTGGGACTGAAAGTTTATATTTCGGGCCTACAAGCTTGGCAACTACGGACTGGAAACTTAGATGCTTTTAAGCTACACTCGTGGGTCACAGTGCTCGTTTAACTCTCTTTCCTGCGTGTACACCCACATACACATGCATGCATACTGATAGCGTTGCATGTGTACTCTGTATACAACCAGGTACGGACACATTCAATGGCTCGTTGAAGTGCCACTCAAATGCACATATAAAAGTGCATATAGGTATTGAGGTAAATACCGGTACATATACAGATACAGGTAAATCAAAAGCAGACACAGACATATAAACAAACAAAAACTAAAAAATTATGCGAGTACGTAGCTACATAAACAGTTTCAGAAACAAATGGACAATTGCATAGTAAGAAATGAATAAGTATAGATAAATCAACAGCTAAGCCGTTAAATAGTCACTAAAAACATGCGAACCCAAATACATAAGGACATAGGTGTCTATTCAATTCCCTAAACCCTAAACCCTAAATGCTAAATCCGAAACCCTAAACCCTAGACCCTAAACCCTAAACCCTAACCCTAAACCCTAAACCCTAAACCTAAATGTTCACGTTTGGGCCCAGGCCCTCGCGGAAAACCAGACCGCAGAACCGGGTCGGCAACGAAGTCCCGTGCTTCCGAAGGTGGACTCCGTGGTTCTGCTTAGGGTTTAGGGTTTCGGGATTAGGACTTAGGGTTTAGGCTTTAGGGCTTATAGGGTTTAGGGATTAGGGTTTAGGGTTTAGGCCTTTTAGGGTTTAGGGTTCAGGGCTCCTCAAAGCCTCCTGAGCTCAGGGCTCCCTTAAGGGTCCCTGTGAGGGCACCTTTAAACGTTCCTTCAAGGGTTCCTGCAGGGTGTCTTCGGTTTAGGATTTGCCTGTTGGTTTAAGGGTTTAGAGTTTGCGGCCTTGTGTGACATTTTGGGTTTGGGCTTGGGTGCACACTTATACATATATATATATATATCTGTGCGTGTGTGCGTAGCGGGAGAGAGATGCATGTATGCACAACTAATGTTATATGTTTATGTATGTGTGCCTGCAAATTCATACGTATCTACACATGTCCTTGGTGGCGCGTGTGATGTGCCGATTACTCGTATGTATGTATGGGCGGATGGATGTATCCGCCTATACACTGGGACTAGAGGGCCTGGGAATTGAGAGATTGGACTGCCACCTTTTTTGTGCTGGGTTTTGGGCTTGGTGAAGACCAGACCTCGTGCAGGGCTTATAGGACCCTGAACCGCAAGTCCTAAACATAGGATTTGTAGGACCCTGAACCCGAAACTCTACCAAAACCACCCTTTGCAAACCCGAAGCCATAAGAAACCTTAACCTTCGGGTGTGATACAAGGCCTTTGATAGCTCGAATAGTGTTTTGTTGTATACTGTAGTATATAACCATGTAGGGACTATAACGGGATAGTTTGCAATTTTTTCAGACCTTCTTACGGGCTGCTCTGTGCAGTGCCTCGTTCTGCTGGAGGCTTCCCGCAATCCCCTTTTGGCAAGGCGATGGCAACTTGCGGGTTCTGCAGTGACGCGAAACCGTTAGCCTTGAGCACTCCCTAAACCCTACACCCCAGACCCTAAACCACAAACCCTGAATCCTGGGCCCTAAACCCTAAACCCCTAAGCCCCTAAACCCCAGACCCTAAACCCTAACCTTCAGGTTGTTGTCGTGTTTGGGGATCCTGTCGGATGGTGCTCGTGGTACTTGATAGTTTGCGCCAGGCTCCAGAGCCCTGATTTCCCTGCGTCCCCGCCAAAAAATCCTGGAAAAAACATTCTCCTTGAACGTTAGTGGATGTATGTACGTCTGCAAGTATATGTATGTGTAAATGCGTGTAGGTATATTCAAGCACATGTATCTTGAAGCCTTAATGCAGTTCCTACATAGCAACTGTAGGGTTACTCGGACCCTTCAGGAAAGTGAGCTGTCAATCACGCTTGCATTGCCCTACACCCTAGCCCTGAACCCTATACACAGTAAACCCCGAACACGGAACCCCAAACTCTAAACCCTGAACGCTTGAAATCGAGATGGTAAGCGTCTGGAGGGCATCGGGTGCGCAGCTGGTCACGATTCCCCTGGAGGAGTTGTCGGACGTCCTGACGTTAAAGAGGTATCTGCAAGGGATCTGTGGGCGGCCGCGATTCCAGCAGAGGCTCCTTTATGACGGCATGGACTTGAAGGACAGTTTCAAGTACCCCTCGCCCATGGACGTGCAGTTGGTCCTGTTGCCCCTGTCGGATGCATCAGAATCAGAGAGGCGAGAACTTTTGGATGCAGTTAGCAGCGTACAGGTGCTGGAAATCGAGAAGATCTTGCAGCGGCCACAAGATCCAAACCTCGCCGACTTCAGTGGAGGGGTTCCGAAAACAACGGACCGCTTTGGGGTCCTTTTTTCGTTCTGGTAAGGACAATTACCGATTCTTTTTGCGGCAGTACATGAGGGATGCTGTTTTTTCTGACAGTCTCAGGTGGAAACACGCCACTCGCCCGGGCAACCATGCAAGGTAACCTGGACATTATGCGTTTACTGTTAGAAGCCAGTGCTTCGCCCAATGCTTTATCTGGCCCACCTGACTGGACTCCTCTTCATTCTGCTTCACTGAATGGTCATGTTGAGGGTGTGTCCTTGTTGCTGCAGTTTCGGGCCGACATGAACTTGCGGATACGCAATGGTGCTACAGCTCTTCATGTTGCTTCAGTCCTGGGCCAACCTGAGATTGTAAGCCTTTTGCTCGAGGCTGGGGCACCGAAGAACTCGCAGCTGGACAACGGCATGACGCCACTCCACGTAGCTTCAGCTCATGGACACTCAGAGGCGGTCCGCGTGCTCCTGAAAGCCCGGGTGGACTTGACTTCAAACCAACGCAAAGGCCGGACAGCCCTCCATTCGGCAGCCAAGAAGGGCCATGTTCTAGTTGTGCAGATGTTGCTGGAGGCAGGATTTGATAATCAGCCTTGATCCCAAAACAGGCACCCTTAAAACTTAAAACTTATAGCCTTCATAGCCTTATAGTACAGAAGTAGCCCTATAGTAAGCCGTATAATCACAGTGACCCTTATAATAACCCTTAAAGCAACCGGGAGGCCGGATTGGAGAAGGAGGTGCCCCAGAAAGACGGCTCCACGGCTCTCCACATCGCCTCGAAGCACGGCCAGGCTGAGGTGCTTCGACTGCTTTTGGGACTCCGAAACCCTAAACCCCTAAATCCCTAAACCCTAAACCCCTAAACCCCTAAATCCCTAAACCCTAAACCCCTAAACCCCTAAAATAACGCTAAACGCTAAAATAACCCTAAACCCCTAAACCCTTGTCACAACCCTAAACCCCTGAACCCCAAACCCCTAAACCCTAAACCCCTAAACCTTAAGTGCCTCTCAGTAGTTAGTGGCTGAGGTGGTTCGCCTGCTTTTAAGACTGAGGGCCCGACCCAACTTGCGCCAGCTGGCGGGCGACTGGGATAGTGATCAGTGTTAAAGGGTTTTAGGGTTTAGGGTTTAGGGCTTAGGGTTCAGGGTTTAGGGTTTAGGGTTTAGGGTTTAGGGCTTAGGGTTCAGGGTTTAGGGCTTAGGGTTGAGGGTTTAGGGCTTAGGGTTTAGGGTTTAGGGCGACTTGGTTAGTGTTATAGGGATCGTTTGACCCTTTCGTGGCTTGGGATTTGGGATTTCTACCATTTTACCCTATACTGTAGCACAGAATCCCTGAAAAAGCATTCTTAACCCTTATACGCCCTCTAAACACCGAAAAACATCCTTGTTTCTTTCCTTCCTAAGAGGGACGAAGGCAAGACGGCGCTCCATTTCGCCTCACGGCGCGGCCATGTGGATGTGGCGCGCTCGCTGCTAGAGGCTGTGGAGAGGCCAAAGCTAAACCCTAAACCCTAAACCAGACCACGTGTATAAGTAGATCTCCGGTTGTAGGGCTTTCTAGATGCTTCAACCGTAGATTAAGCTCCATATCCCTGTAACCCTACGCATGAAGAGCTCTTGGACCCAAAACTTGCAACACCGAACCCTAAACTACCAAGATTCTTCCCTTTCTGTGCTCTGAGGCGGGCTCCGAGAAAGAAGGCGTCCTGGCGGCCTCGGCAGCAGGTCACGTGGAGGTGGAGGTTCCGAAAAGTTAAATTAAGGGTAACGTATTTTCGGGTGCCTATAAAAAAAGGATCCTACTATTTAGGGTACGAAAGTGGGTCCCCTATTTTCGGAAACTCCCAGGTGGTACGTTTGCTGTATGAGTTCAAGGCAGATGAGCGTCTCCGACCCACTGGGGTGGTGGCTCTTCAACTGGCCTATCTGGTGAAAGCTGCCAAGAAGTACTGCTCGTGCTGCTGGCCCTCGATTTTGCCGAGTCGGAGGAGAAGGGGTCGGATAGGGAGGGCTTGAGATTGTGATCCCAGTGCAGAAGCGGATCGCCTCAAGACGTACAGCACTGCAAAGCTGCAAATGTCTGCTGTGCCTTCCTGATTGACGTTCGGGCTGGTTTTCAGCCCGCATTCTAAACGCTAAACCCTAAACCCTAAACCCTAAACCCCAAACTCTAATCTGTTGCTTCCCCATGTACATCTCATTTCTCTTGTGTCCCCAAGCCCGCTTCGTAGCTCTTGGGAAGATCTTTGGGCTGATCTATCTCTCCCTCGAAGCAGGTGGTGCCCCTTAGCTGCACCGGCGCCGTGGAGGCCAGAAACATCCAGCATGTCTGAGTCTAAGGTTTGTTCTGCACACAGAGGATAACAGAGGTCCAAACTGTGTCCTGTATCCCTGTGAAACATAGGAGTAGCTGTGCTTCTGTCCAGCACACTATGTCTATTCCGCCATGGAGTGTTTGGTTTGCTGACCCTTGCACAGGCACTTCTGTCCGCTGGCGCTCCCCAGACAAGGCACGATTTCGCAAGCTTGAGTGTCACAAGTGGCTTGGTAAGGCTTGGCACCGCCCCTAAGCGTCCATGTACATATGAAGCCTCAGTGTATACTACATCATAGGTACGTGGACCCTCAAACTAGGGAGTAGCATATGCCCTTCCTTAAACCCCCTGCCGGAGGAGTCCAATGCCCCTTGACATAGTTTGGGGGTTGTGAATGTCGTCTATCTTAACCTACCAAAACCTACTTTTTTGTAGGGTCCCTATAAATTCCATATTAGGGTTAATAGTAAGAACCTACAAAAAAAGTAGGGTTTGGGAGGTTAAGGTAAATGTAAATATATAACATGCCTGTCAGGATTTGGAGATTGGGGCTTTTTGTGCTGAAGGAAAGCCAACGGAGACCAAATTGGCCGATCAGCCGATTACAGGTCACGCTCGAAACCTGAACTGCAAGCTCCGTCCTCCCGTCCAAACCCTGCGGGTTCACAGGACCCAAGTAGCCAAGGGGTTCAGAGGTGCAATTAGGAACGGAGTGTGGTCGTTGGAGTGTGGTCGTTGGAGGAGTTCATGATGATTCGGTACTTGGGCCCGTAGGCAAAGCCCTATTGCTGGAAGGTGCTCCTCTGCCGCGAACTCAACTCTCCACGTGTGTTCTCGATGTCCGATGCATGCATGGAGCTTTGGGTTTAGGGTTTAGGGTTTGCACGGGTTTGGGGTTGGGCTTGCAACCATTGCAAGAACGAAAGAGCTGGATTCAAGCGTTACACATCGGGAGGGGCCAAGTTCAGGCATATTACGACCATCAATCCGTAGGGTTGACGATTTTAAATACGTTGCAATAACCCCAAACCTTATGTGGGTGGTTGTCAATATTAGGGTCCCTTTTTGGGTCCCTATTATAATACGGCACCTAGTATTTAGGGTACCCAAAAGGGACCTTAATTTTGACAACTACTCATATTGATTTTTACATTTAGGCCCCTACATGAGACCCGCCGCGTCTCGAATGCGGGATTGCGGGTTCTCGCGTATAGTCAAGCAACATCTGCTGAGGAAGAGCCTGCAACTGCAAAGCCCATACCCTGGAAATCCGAAACAAAGTCGAGATCCCCCTCAACAAACTTAGTAGCTGGGTAGGTAACCTTTAACCTTTTGGGGTTTATATAATCCTACCATAATTGGAAGGTTAACCTTTTTTGGGCTAAGGTATTCAGCACCTAGACAAAAGAGTGCCTTGTTCAATAGAAGTTTCAGTGCTGGATCAGGCTAAAGCTCCAAACCGAAATTGAATAAGCCCTTACATAACCTCTCTCTCCCGGTGTCCTTCCCAAACGAAAAAGGGTGTTAGGCTCCAGGGAAACAGGCAGCAGGCTTCAGTGTAGCCAGGCATGGTTTAGGGCTTGATGAAATAGGTTTGCCACCTCCGCCCCTGAACAATGAACTTGTTATCAAAGGCTTAAAGTCTTGAAGCTCGAAACTCCGCAAATCATATGGCTTCCTTATTATGGCAACTAAAATGAAATCATAAAACCCCTAAACCCTTATAGAAGCTTTTAAGGAACCCTAAATTATGGTAAAAGCACAAAGACGTGGACAGGGAGCCCAGCCCCTGCTCCGAAGTCCAAGCCCCCAAAGCCCCAAAACTGTCGAGAAAAAGCCACTCGAATTCCAAACCCAAACCCCCTAAACTAAGCCGTGTAAACACCAAACGTCGCAAACCCCATGCACCCCACCAGTAGCCCCAAACCCTACACCACAGAAAATCAAAACCCTCAACCAAAAGAAGGGGAGAAAGCCCTGTTTACGAATGTGTCAGGTGCTTGCCTTTCGAAACACGCGTAGACACAACAAAAATTGAAAACAAGCAGCTACGTCCTACGCTCGAGCATAGGGTTTGTGGGGTTGTCGAGGATCCGGAGTGTCGGTCTCGTGGCTTAGAGTTTAGAGATTCGGGCTTAGAGTTGGTTAGGATTGGGAGTTCGGGCGATGTAGCGTTTTGTGCAGCTACCCCTGGACTCTCAAACCCATCCAGTCCTTGAAGCGGCAAGCCCAGGCTGGCGCCGACTCCTGGCCAAGCCCCGAGTGAATGCCTCCAACCGGTCCGGGGGTTTCGGTTTTGTCGGGGTCCAGGGTTTAGCGTTTTCCTACCTTTGGTTAGTAGGGAATGGAAGAATGGTAGTAATAGTAGTTATAATTGTACCCCATTCCTGCATTCCCTACTAACCAAAGGTAAGTTTTAAAGCGTCTGCTGTAAGAAGGGGCTGTACCCGGTGTTGCAACAGGGTTGAGTTTTACAGTGGCTCTAGCAGAGTTCAGAGCTTTTCAGCTTCAGGGTCGTAGGGTTGGGGTTAGGGTGTTCGGGTGTGATTTAAAAGCTTAAGTTATACATGTGGCTCGGAGCTTTTCTTTTGCGTCTAGTGATCGAGCTCCAACATTTCAGAACGTCTTCGAAATCCTAGATGGGCATTCGGGTTGTCGGTTTTAGCTCTACAGCCGTACACCCTGTAGGACGCATGCCTGAGTTTTCATGAGAAGTTCAGTGCTAACTTCGCAATTTCGGGGCTGGGAATCGCCTGGGATTCGGTCAAAGCCCTCGAAACCGTGGCGTAGAGGTCAGAACAATTTGTAACCACTGTACCGTTTTCGCTCTACAAAATGATGCAAAGTTGGTATGGGGGCCAAAATGATTGCCAATACTATTTTGGTGTTTCCTTATTGTAATGACCCGTACAGTATAATGTGCCCCAGAACCCTATTCCAATTATTGAGGCCCCTATATTATGCACCTCGCCCCGATATCACACAGTTCTTGGCGGCCCCCTTCTCCTTCTCGAAACACCACGAAGGATCTCCACAGCACCAATCTTGGGGTACATAAGACTATGCGTTGAAGGTTTCGGGATGTATAGGGTCCAGGAGTTTAGGGTTTAGGGTCTACTTGCGCTCGTCGTGACCGCGAAATCTCAGACTTGGCAGCTTAGAGCTACGTCCCCCAGATCTCGGAAAGGAATATAGGGGCCTTAATAAGAATTAGACCAGGTTTTTGGGGCCCATTATACTATCATGAAAATATAAGGCACCCCCTAAAATAGTATTGGAATTATTTATGCCGCTATAGTAGTCTACGGTTTCGGAGACATGACCACCGTCAGTGACACCCCCGTCCGTAAGGTCGACCCCGGTGCCACAGCCACATGCCCGGGCCCACAGCTGGCAGACCAGCATCGGTAGTGGCAGTGGATAGTCGATTCATTGTTGATGTTGCTTCCGTTGTTGGTGTTCTCCGTGCTTCCGGGTAGGGGTATCATTGGTGGTGGTCATCAGAGTTTCGTTGTTTCGGAGTGGGAATGATGCTTGTCACCTTAACAACAATATTGCGAACTCTCAGCGCAATTACTGTCGTGTGTCACCATGGTCCGCTGTACCGTAAGTATCTGAACTAGAGGCAGATGTCACTCCGGGCTAACCCCAACATCATCACCATCACCATCCTCATCGTCGTCGTCATCCTCGTCCTCACCATCATAAACATCAAGTTTGCAGGAACAGCGATACAGTAGCAGCGGTAACGGTGCATAGGAAAATGCCGCCGCCCGAGGCAAGAACTACAGTGCAGCTGCAGGCACAGGCCCTGCGGACCTGCAAATGCCATCATGGCCCGGATGTGAAAACACCACGGCTTTTGGCCTAAACCATCCTAAAACCTGGGAATGTTGCCGGCTTCCGTGCGTTACATGGCTTGAAGGGAGCATTCTCTAGTTTATGAAACTCACAGTCATCTGGGACTGCGCGTGTTGGGCTTGGGGCAACCTGTCGGACGTATTGGGTTTGTGGCATAGTACGTAGGTTAGTGTCGGGTGTACTGTAGGGTGTCGTGTATGACGAGTCGTGCTATCACCGTGCCATGTTGCGGTGGGTTTAGGGTTTAGAGCGAGTAATGTAAACGAAGGGTTTGGTGATACTGGTAGGGTTTACGGCTTCGGGGTATACTGTGTTTAGGGTTCACTATAGACTTGTCACACCGAGGACCCGTGAAACACGCGGACCCAAGACCCTATGATCTGTAATAATCAAAACCTCCTTCCAGGTCCGCAACATGACACCGCAAACTTTGCTGAGTGCGAGGCCACGGTAAATTCCGAAGAAGCAAAGCCCTAAACCCAATCTTTAGCGATCATCAAGCGCAACAGGCAAACAATGAACCCGTCAGGACGTCGAGAGCGTTGGCACGACGGACTGCTTGGAGCAGGCTGATACTGAAGGAAAGAGAGCTTGAGTTTACTGTGTCTTAGGATTTGTTGATGTTGTTTACGGTTTCAACCAGGACTTCAGAGGGCTTATAAGGTGTGCCATAAGTGGCTTGGAAGCAGGGAAAGGTTGTAGAAGGGCTTCACAACGGGTTTGTGAGGGCTGCTTGTTTTGGGCAGGATGTATATGACATACAGGGTTTGCAAGCGCTTCCGACAAGTTTGATTCATTGACGGTTTGGGAGTTTTGGGCTCAGGGCTCAGGGTTCCGAGTTGCAGAGGATTGAGTACAACCTGGGGTTTGGGGTGTCACAGGGTAGAGAGGTCAGATTAGGCTTGGGAGCCCAGCCCTACATCATAATAAAGACAAGACCCGACCTCGAGGTTCAAGATCACAATGTTAAATTCGGAACCCTAAGGGGGTCTGTGTACCTATTCAAGGAGTCTGTAATTGCATAGACCTCGTGCATGTTCCGAAATGTACAGCATCATTTAGCAACAGGCCGAAGTATATGCCATGTAGGTACATTGGTTCTTACACCTCCGCAAACACAAAGGCCTAAAGCCCAGAAGCTTTACCAGATTATGTAACCTTAAGAGAGCCCCTAAACCCTAAACCCTATACCCTAAGCCCTAAACCCTATACTGGAACCCTCCAGGCTTGAGGGTTGGGCCTGGAACCCTGGAAACCCTCGAGTTTTCAGCCTTTTTGCGCGCGCAGCGTCGCAGTTGTCGGGTTGCTGTCGGGTTTAGGGTTTAGGCTTCAGGGTTTGGGTTTAGGGTTTAGGGTTTAGGCTTCAGGGTTTAGGGTTTAGGGTTTAGGGCTTTATAGCAAGAATCCCAAAACCCCTAAGCCCAACAAGAAACCTGAAGCCCTCTCGTTGACCCAGCTTTCCTTCGTTTACAGGCTGACATATCGTAAACCCTGAGCCAATTGCTACCTAACGCGAAAGCTCTCTACACATTTCTGACGACCAAAACATCTATATTGGTCCCCATGAATAATGCCTACATATGTATATATATATATATATGTATAAAACCGATAGCCCTGCAAAAGTGTAGTCTACCCTTAAGCCTAAACTTAGAGCACGAAGCCAGAAGCCCATAACCCTCAGCTCAGGACCTCACAGCTTAATAATTGGAATAGGGCTCCTCTAAAGGGTTCCTTTGAGGGATACTATAAGGGTACTATAAGGGATTTAGGGATGTAGAGGCCTTAATAATTAGGATGGGGTTGTTGGGGGTTCCTAATTAACATTGTAGCATAATATACCCCCAAACCGTATTCTAATTATCAAGGCCCCTAGATTACCCTAACAACCCGAAGCCACAGACCACAGAGTCACAGAGCCGTAATCCCTTTAAGCCCGATCCCTTCAGACTTGAAGCCCCGAGCCTCGAACCTCCTCCTGCAACCCACTGAGCTGTGTTCAGCCCTTCTACGGTTTTAGGATTTAGGGTTTAGGGTTTGGGGGAAGATAAAGGTCACCGAAACTACAACCAAAGCAGAAACTTTTGCCCGCCATCTCAACACTCCATGCGCTGTGCCCCAACACTCTCCTCAAGATGTGTGAAGCTTGCCGACCTTGACATTTAAAGCTTCAACACATGGAGCTCTGAAATTGGGTAGAGGCCAAACTCCCTGAAGCTTAAACGCAACTTGTCCAAGCCTTTAGCCCTTAAACCCTGAAGCCGTATGAACCCTAAACCCAAACCCTGGAAGCCCGTAAGCCCGCGATCAGGCCGTCTACCTTCCTCCGCGAGGCACTATGGGCTACCGGTTGCTCCAAGTTCCCAGTATTGAAGCGCCATAAATGTAATTAAGGGGTCATAGCCTGCTGCATTGTAGGGTCTGGACCTAGAGGCAAGAGATGTAGGATTTCGGTTCTGGGTTCAGGTCGCTTAGGGGCTTTTGAGGGCCCTGGGGTCCAGGTCTCGGGCCAAAAGGGCTTTGGCTTGGCATAGGCTCTACTGAGCTTCGGGGTGGTGTGATTGTCCAAAAAAAGCTAAGTGACCCCAACGTCACATGAGCTCTAAACCAGTCTAAGCTGTTTTTGGTGGGATCCTCGTGAAAAGAAGCAAGCGGGTCCTTCATTTTCTGACACCTCAGTGTGTTGAAAGAGGGTTCGGGTACATCTTCTTTCATTCGCATCGAAACCGGCCGGGTTGAACTCGTGCATGGGCAGTGCATCGTGGGCGGGGCACGATTCAGAGGGCCGTCGGAACAAGACGCGCCCGGTCACCCGGCTTGCCAAGACGCCCCAAACCCTTAATGTGGGTCCTTTCACGGTTACTTGGCAATCAGGAATTTGGACCCTATAGCAGGAATAAGCAGTGTTTACAGACTTTGAGAACTTCTTATTCCTATGATGATGAACCTCAACCCTAAACTCTACCCCTGCAGCCCCAGAAGGTTACAAACCCTTACCCCTGCACCTTACTTCCTGACTATAGGACCCCCCCAAAGAGCCCCTGAACCGTAAACCCTGAATTAATTTTATACGCCAAATCCTAATCCCTCGACCCTGACAGCCCGAAGCTCGGGTCACGACATGCGACATGCCCAGGTTCCCGGGCCCGGCCGAAACCGGCATGGCGGGCCCCGGGGGGCAGGCACGGAGTGCTGAGGGCTTTGTCAGGGTCTCTAAAAGGATCATATTGAGGAGGGCTGCATAGGGGTTCTATAGATTGTATATAGGGCGTCAAAAAAAGTTTCTGGCGGGTTGGGATGAGCTGTTTTGTGTTAAGATGCAACATGGGAGTCAGATGATTTTTACAAGGAGGTTCTATGGATTTTTCTTACAGTGCAAAAAAAAGTTCCTTAGGGTGTTCTTTCGCTTTTTTGAGTAGTGAGTAGTGATGTTCTAGGGGTTCTTCGGGGCTGTAGACGGCTCCATGAGAGACTGAGGTTAATCATTCATTGCGAATTTCCAAGTACTATACTATCCCAACAAGCTTCCGGTTTAGTTGACCAAAACCACAAACCGCCTTGAACCACAAAACTTCTAAACCTTCAACCCTACCTAAAGCCTTCTACAGCCAAAGCCCTTGTAAACATTCTGCAAAACCGCTACAAAACTGGACAAGCTGTAGCCTTTTGAGGCTTGTAGCTGACGGTTTGGGGAGTTTGCAGCCTAAGGTTGAGGGTTTAGGGTTTAGGGGTTTAGGGTTTAGGGGTTTAGGGTTTAGGGTTTAGGGTTTAGGGGTTTAGGGGTTTAGGGGTTTAGGGTTTAGGGTTAAAGGGAATAAGGGACCTCAAACCAATGCCGGGCTGTAGGGCGGTGGCCGTTGAACCCCATAGGCCCTACTTTGAACCAGCAAAACCTCGGTAATGGTTTTGGCGGGGCTCTCTGTGTGTGTGACAAGCTGAAAGGACCCACATTTGTCAAGTTCAAGGCTGATGCCTTCTGGCAAATCTCTGCTCAGCCCAGAAAAGTTGCAACCTTCAGCTTTCCTGGCAGTCGCTGAACCTCCCTCCCCCCTCCCCCCGGAGCCCGAAAGCCTGAACCCTGAACGGACACTTCAGAAGCGCATTAAACCCAAGGCGCAAACCTCTAAACGTTGAACCATCCAAAGCACCTGAACCCTATAAAGGCAGCTCATGACGCGCCCGGCTACTGAGGGTGGCAAACGGCTCAGATTTTAGGCTCACTGCGGCAAAGGAGGTTGGGGTACGCCGCTGCTTCCTGACGCTGAAAGACTACAAAGCCCCCCTCATGAGCCCGAAGTTGTTGATGTATGGTTTAGGGTTTAGGGTTTAGTTGTGTCGTTGTCAGGAGATCCTCTTTTGAGTCCAAAGTGTTCAGGGAACGTGGTCGAGTGTTCTGTTCTTCCCGGCTATACCCCTTCTCCCAAGCCGCGTGAGAGAAGAACCTAGGCCAGTTTTCGACAAATGCGAGCTTGGGAAGAACAATCTGCTGCGCTCAGAATTCTCTTACGCCCCCCCTGGAAATCCGAATGCCCTAATTGCAATCCGATGTGACATATCAGGAATTTGTTGTCCCCGACTATAGATTGCCTGACGATTCCTGACGTATCATGAGGGTTAATCTTGAGGTGAAAGCGGGAAGCAACTAAGACTTGGTTCTTGTTGCGGAATTTATAATTTCTTTTACCATAACAGGGATCTATGGTAAATAGCATGGTTTCCTTGTTCTGGTAAGCTAAATTAAACTGCTTAACAAGACCCCAGAGGACTCCCGAGAAAGCATCGTTTCATCCCTCTTCTCACTGTGTTCGCAACGCAGGAGCGTGCGCACATGCCGTTAACATGATGCCCGGGACACAGATACATCTGGGTCCTGCTAGGTAAAACTAACAGGGAATGAAGATTCCAAGGTGCTCGAGTCGGTTTACCCGATTTTGCAGAACTCGCTCATGCTTCGTTCGTGCGCTGCTTCACGAAAGATTTCGCCGGAAGATATCTGGCGGCAGCAGCAGCAGGATGTTGATGAGGATTCTGCCGACGAGGAGGCTCCACACGAGAGCGACAACATTAAGAGATGGATATTCCCAGATGGGGCACAGCCATATCCTTCAACAGATCTTTCCAAGGAGGAACGTAGTGCCATCATCGTGGGGCCAACAGCATCTGGAAAGTCCGAACTATTGCGAGCCTTGCACAAGATCTACAGCAGAGACGGCATTCCAGAATCGTTGGTAGTTGGCCACGGTAATACATCCACAACAGCCACAGTCACAGAATATCCCCTTTCAGTGTGCTGCGTGTCTTGCAAGACAGTTCGGAATCGAGATCTGAAATGGGAAGCAGGTCCGCCGAACGAGTCGGAGGTGCTTAAGATTTTCAAGGGCGGTCGCAGAGACTGCCGCGATTACTATCTGGATGCTTATATGGCAAAGCCTGTCTATGGAAAGCATAAGTTCCAGGTCAATTTTTTGGATTGTCCTGGTGATAGAGACAGCAAGGGCCGTGATGAGGATCACATGGCCGACATTGCGGTGAGGTTGGCCCGAAAGGGAAAGTTGGCAGCTGTGATCTTCGTCATTGGAAAGGCCCAAAACCTATGTGACAGTGGCCGAAGATTGTTTACAAAGAAATTGAGCCCGCGGGCCCAGGCATTAAAGCTTTCAGAAACATTGGTCCGGACATTCTTGCACCGCTTTTTCTCGGCGGCTGTCCACACCCGCTTTTTGCAGGTGTGGTTGGGGCAATGAAAGGCATCTATCACGAAATGCCGCACATTTGCGACGAGCTTTGCATGGTACTTCTTGGCAACGGCTTCAAAATGGCACATGTCATCATGGATCAGCAGAGTGGCTGTGACATTCTGCATACTCAGAACTGGCTTTAGGAGAGTGATTTTGTCAGCATTGCACTCGTTCTGTACATGCTCTACCGCTCCTAGCACTCGTCTTGAATCTGGGTCTACGGCGAAATGCCAGCCCGCGGTCCGCTGAGGTAGGGCTGCTCGACCAACATCCTTCCGCTTGTAAGAGCAACTGCGCTCGTCGTCCTTCAGCAGCTTGAGCTTCATCGGATGACCTTTGAGCTTGACTGTCCTTGGAGCATCGCATTTGGAAAGGTTTCCGTGGAGCCCGAAGTGTCCGCCGAACGAGATGGCGTTGACAGTCTGAGTGGGAGGAAAGGTCAAGACTTTGTTCAATTTAACGATATGACTGGCCGGGTAGCCGAGGTTGAACTGCATAGACACCGAGGGAGATCGTCGTGCCACTGCATATGCCTCCAGTGCTCGCAAAAGAAGCTCTCGCAAACGTCGGGAAGACGGAAGCCGATGGTCTGTCTTATGATACAAATGCATCACAGCACCTTCTTGTCCCGGGGAGAGTTTGCCTCGTAAAAGACGAAGGTAAGTCATCTCCAAATACGGAATGGTGAAGGCAGTCTTGGAAGTAATAAAGAGGGCACCGGCATCTTTCATGTGGTCAAGCGAAATGCAATTCAGGAGCTCTTTGCCGATCGTGAACATGTTGTAACGTGCAGTGTTTCTGCAGCGGTTACAGACCTTGGACGAAGTCTGCACATTCGCAATGGCTTCTCCCCCGCAATGAGGATAGCCTTCACGTTCTTGTCCGTTCTGGCATAGAGTCGCTTACCACACATAGGGCAGTCGTCACCAGGGAAGGTGCAGGTCTTGAGAACTTTTTGATCCTTGACACAAGCTTTCCGGTGAGAGCTGCGAGCGAAGGCTGATGGACGTTTCCGGCTTGTGGCGGCGGACGGACGTTTCATGGCGACACGGGAGCCTACGGCACGTGGAACATAAGACCAGCTACGGGACATCTGCCTAGAGGCATATGCAGATGACAGAGAATGCAGAGATTGCCCTGACAGTTGCTCCTCATGAAACTCAGACCGTCAATTCAGGATGGTGTTAAAGCTGTTAAAATGCAAGATGTTTGCACTTCCGCCTTTCATACAGTCGCTGCACGAAGGTCTGACCTGGCTCATTTGTGCATGTCACGGGCTGCTTGCTCATCAGGATCGTCATCGCAAGCCTTCGTTGGAGGGTTCATCGACGACGAAGATGCCACGCCCCCCACAATGTGGGTGGGGGTCTCCGGACGACCGGCCGTCTGCATAGACTCTATGCCCTGAAGCAGGAGTTCCTGCTCCTTGGCAACGTCTGCCTCGAATGTAGGAGGCGGCTCATGGATGCCAACTTTGTACTTGGCGTAGAAGTCTTCGTCTCTCGGAGTGAATAGATCTTCGTGCAGGTCATCTACTCGAATGCAGTGGATAAGGGCGTTGCGATCCTGGGAAGGCAGACGAAGATAGGTTGCACGCTTGCCGAAGATGAACAGGATGCAACGTTTCAAAACAGCCATCATGTCGGCCTCCTTGTAGCCATCGAAGAATTTCCTGACGAGCTTGAAGAACTCTTTTGGGTCGATGGAGGTATGGTGTTTGTCAGGGAGAGGTTCGTCTTCAGGTACAAAGTCGTTTGCAGCCAAGGCCCGAAGGCCGTTGGCGACACCTCGTAGTTCTTTAGCAGCCCACACTCCCAACAGCGCGGCATGACGGAAATCGCGCAAAATGATGCAGCGAGACTATCCTTAGGAGTAGTATGCATGTTGATATTGTCATTTTTTGGAGAAGCATCGTCAGAAACACAACAAGGCATTGATTTCAACTTCTGTGCAACTTTGGGCTCGTAGCGAAAAACAGATTAATGCAGCAAGCGCTCAGAATTCCAATAAACAACATTGTTGGAACAACAGGCACCTTGGTTTTAGGGGTCGCTTCCCACCTGGGTGGGCGTTGCCCCTCTTATCTATGCACTGGACCCCTAAACCCTCGGAGCCCACAGTGACCCTCACTCCAGATGCCATGGAGCCATAAACCAAAATCCCGCAGGACGAAATCTCAGCACGCCATGATTCACATCCTAACTTAAAGACATGTGACATAGCGAAGCACGAACACCTCGACGTCCTAGGCCCGCGCTCACAAGAAAACCTACTGTACACCCTACTGCTCTTACCCCTGAGAGCAAACACCAAAGGCCTCAAACCCTAAATCGAAGCCATGACGCGCGGGCAGCTGGTGCAAGTCTGGCCGCCAGGCCAGGGCGGCCTGGGCGGCCAGGGCGGGGATGAGACTCAATGGTCCAGGCTCTACGGTTTTGGTCAAGTCTGAAGCCCCTCAGTTCGGATAGAAGTTTCAGCCCGAGAAAGACACCTCAACGCCCCAAAACCTTGAAGTGGGCTCAAGGGTTCTAATTTAAGTTACCATAGTCAGGAATAGGGTTTAGGGTTTCTACAAGGGATCTATAGGGGCACGTTCCGATTTTTTTGTCCTTCGAGGTTCTTCGTGGAATCGCAGTTTCAGCTTAGCGACGCACCCGTAAGGGACCACCGTTGCGATATGACAGCCGTTCGAAAGCCGACCCAGCCAGCCTTGGGGTTTCTTGTATTCTCCCGCCCCAAACCTGGAGGCCCTAAGCCCCTAAGCCCCTTTGCGGAACTTAAAACCTTAAGCCTTAAACCTTAATCCGGTCCATAAACCTTTTTTGGAAGCTTAAAACCTGAAGCCTTAAACCTTAATCCGGTCCATAAACCTTTTTGGAGGCTTAAAACCTGAAGCCTTAAACCTTAATCCCGTCCATAAACCTTTTTGGAAGCTTAAAACCTGAAGCCTTAAACCTTAGTCCCGTCCATAAACCTTTTTGGAAGCTTAAAAAACCTGAAGCCTTAAACCTTAATCCGGTCCATAAACCTTTTTGGAAGCTTAAAACCTGAAGCCTTAAACCTTAATCCGGTTTGGGGGGGGGCATGCATCGCTGAGGCTTCGGATCCTGGCTTTCTTGCATGAGCGATAGGAGCACAGACTTTGCAAACCTCCAACTCGCCTTACTTAAAGCCCTGCCTTAGTAGCTGAGTGGATACACTTTACACTTTTCAGGATAATGCTACCCACTATAAAACTAAAAGTGGGGGGCTTATGAACTCAGCAACTAAGCTTTACTATCCCAAACCGTTTATACAAATCCAAGGACCCTCAATTCGGAACCCCCCAATCCCCAAAGTCTGCTTGCATCTGCTAGGTTCCGGTCACAGTGTGCTGTAAAGGTCCGAATTAGTCCTCATTCGCTTGTTTTGGGGTGCTGAGCTCTACAGCAAGGAGCAACCCTTGAATCATCTCGTTTTGGCTTTCTGGCAGATCCTAAGCCAAGATCCCTAAGCCTCTTGATGCAGTTTCCATTTTTGGACGCCTTGCTTTCCGGTTCAGCTCCTTGAGCTCTCAGCCTCAACACTTCTCCCCTTGATTGGTAACCCTGCACTCCACAGACTCACAGAAAGATTGGCCTGCCCTCGTTGCCTTGTAGTATCTAGCCTTCTAAGCCTTGATCCTCATGTGGGTGTTCATGCACCCTTTGTATCTTTCTATCAGGCACCGCGTGGTCATAGGGCTTTCGGGGTTAGGGCTTGGGGCCTGCACTTCTGGAGCCAGGGTACCAAACCTGCTTTTGCCGAGAAGCCGAAGCTCGACATAGCTCTACTACCCTGAACCGTTGCTACTTATACCTGACATGGCCCAGAAGCTTTGAGCATCTGGGAGTTTGGGATGTAGGAAGGGCTTTCGAGTTGTTCATCCTGCACGCGTTCGTGCTTTAGGCGAGGAAGAGGGATCTTAGTTTTTATTAACGCAACTTGACCCATATCAGCTCGCGAACATAGAACTCGAAGGATGCCAGGATCTGGGCAGCTGCAGTGAGAGCCTCAGTGCTTTGACCAGTAAGTTCTGTATATCTGTACATCAGTATATATGTATGTATGTATGCATGCATGTATGTATGTATGTATGTATACGTGTACTTATGGTTATGTTTATACTTGTACTTGAGGAAACTTCTTCGAGTCATAGGGGCTTTCAAGAGGGTAGGCATTAAGTGTTCGGTTGGAAATGGCTGAGAGAGATTCTGTTCGTACAGCCGCTTCGAGATTGGGTTGTTTTGGTGGTTTGCGGGCTTGGGGGTTGAGTGTGGGGTTTCTGTAGCTTGGCACAGAGTGCTTTGACGTCTGGGAGGGAACGAGCTGCCTGGATACTGCATGCCCCCGTTGGTGTTTTCTTTCAGTCCAACACCCTGAAGCGCAGTCGAACTACAGGTCCCTCAGCTAATCTCTACAATGAGCATGCCCACGATTAGTGAATCTGTTGGAGATATAACGTATAAGGGAGATATTGTAATCAGCCTCATCGTGTTGGTGCCCGTGTGGGACCACTTCGCCTTCTTCAGCCGAAAGGTGTGCCCTGCATGGTTTTGCTGTGCTAAAACCAGCTGTTGTTCTGAAGACGCTTGTGCCTCTCAGATTGATGCAGTTTTGCGAGACTCACAGCATTATAAGATGCAGTTGGCATGAGTTTCGGCCATTTCCGGTTGTGTATGTTCCAAATCGATGCAGTTGTACCGCTGCCAGAGTGTTCTTCAAGCCAGCTTCATTTCAGTTCGTTTTGCTAGCTGCTAGAGAGCATGGCCTGTTCGACGGCACCGGGACGCAAGCCGAAAGGATATCGACTTTCCGCGACTGTTGTGATGGCCGGCATCTTCCTCCTGGCGCCATCACCACAGCTAAGCCCAGCCTGGAGTCCAGGGCAACGTTCGTGCACGCCGCTCTCAGGTCGGAAGTCAAGCCCGTTGAGCGTGTGCGCATGCATTTCTTCTTTGACAAGCTGCCACCAGAGTTGAAGAAAGAGGTTGGAGAGACGGCAAAGAGAGTCGCAGAGAACGCGCTCGAGCAGCGCGGAATTAATCTCAATGCGACGGTTAGAACGTTGTATGCAGACTCCGATGGAAAGGTATCTGCATCGGAGTCCAGGATGGTGGATGAGGTACTGCGTCCATTTGAATCCTCGATGGGTGAGAAGCATGATCACAGCAGCTCCACGCACTGGGAGGGTGCCAACTCGAAAGGCCAGACCTCATCCAAGACATCGACTTCCCAGAGCTCCGACGGAAAAACAAATTCTACAAGGACCGAGTGTTCTGGCTCTTTCAATTTCACACGGTAAGAGCCTGTTGGGAGTCACCTTTTGATGCATGCCAGACACTGTGCTGCGCATTGCTCTGCTGAGGCAGAACCGGACCCAATCCACGTGTTTTTTTTCATGCCGCGCCAAGAGGCAAAGAGTTCCGCATTGTGAGAGAATCTCCCGAGAGATCGAATCAAAGCCCCAATGTGAAGATTCTTACCCACATGATAGCTGCATTCCTTGAGCAGGGATTCTCGATTATTGAGCTACAGTCACAAACCTGCCTGCAAACTCTTTGCAATGGCAGGTTCTGGGTCTATCTCCTATACCAGGGCTCCCTATCAGAATTATACAAATATAGTTAAAAAACTATATTGTATACTGCATATAGCCCCAAACCCGATTCTAAATATTGCAAGGCCCCTATACAGAAACCCTTATAGAACCCTTTGAAAGGAACCCTGTTCCAATTAACAAATTTTAAAGCCCGTATATGATACTAAGCCCTTGTAGTAACCCTTGTAGAAGCCTTATAGAACCCTTTGAAAGGAACCCTGTTCCAATTAACAAGTCCTTTGTATTAGCCACCTGAACGACATCAGCTCCGCCCTGCTGCGTGGCAGGTTGAAGATGGCGACCCCAAGGATTGCACCCCGCGGCACCGTTTTAGGGTTTAGGGTCGTGTGGTGTGGTGCTGGTTTCGGGTTTGAGAATTTCTCGGTTTACGAGTTTGGGTCTCTTGAGTCTATGGGATTAGGTTTTTAGGGTTTTGGGGCTTGGATTTCAGAGTTTAGCTGGTCCGACTGAGTTTGAAGTCGGGCAAGAGTTTTAGTAAAGTCGGTATCAATAAAATTTTTCCCTGTCGCCCTGACAGTGCCAGCGGATGCCCATCTCCCCTTCACAGTAGTTTGTAGTGGTGTGGATAGACTTACATCGCCCCGCCCATTGTACGACACGTCCTGATGAAGCTCCAAGCCTATCTCTGTATCTCAAACCCTATCACCTTAAAGAACACTGTTTAGGTTTTAGGGTTTGCTGCAGCAGTAGCTTCAATATTAGTATAGGAGATCCACAGTGTTTCTGCAGCAAAAACCGCAACTTCAATCTGATCCAAAACCAGCCACATGCTGGAGAGGTCACGACCCGGGTGTCTGCTGGAGTGATGGAATTCAAGGCGCCCGGGTTGCATCTCTTTAAACTGTCCTAGCGGCAAGAACACCTTCCGCACCCCTGCGCATTATGCAACGCCCTGTGTGAAGGCCTCACATGCTCTTGCTAGCAGGACACTTTCTCGGAAGCCTAAACGATGGTCCATGACAAGGTCGCATCCTGAAACCCCAGCCATTTCAGCACCTGCCCCTTTCCCGACCCAGGGCCGCTTGGAATGCCGGCTTTGCATACCCGCTTCGCCCGGAACCAGGCCTGGGTGCTCAAGGATTACTGTGTCGAGTAGTCTTGGGGCTTGAAGGCTCCCATCGGGTCGGTCAGGAAGATAGGTTTGGCATTTGCAGGCACTTGCCGATCACTCTGTTACTGCCAGGAATGAAATTACGGCATGTAAAGGGAGTCCCAAACAAGAAAAGTATCTGACCTGGTAATCCTCAAGTTCTCAAAGTACAAGATTCCCCTAGGATCTAGTACCCTCTCCGCCTGAACGACCCTTAGTGAGCCGCACCGGGACTGGGCGTCCTCAGTCCCTGAATACAAACGGAACCTGCAAGGCCTGAAGCCTGCAGAAACCCGACCTTAGTAGTAGAGTAGGTAACCTTTAACCTTTTTGGGGTACTATAATCCCTATATGATCCCACAGGTTAACCTTTAGTTCCCCTAAGATACTGGACAAGTAGGCGACTAGCTAAAGCTTGAACGTGGCTTTGTTGTTTAAAGTTTGACGTTGAGGCATAAGACCTAGCTTGACTGCGTTTCGCTGGAAGCGCTTCGCACATGTTAGATCGCGTGCCAGAGAAGTAGAAAGACGAGCCACACAGCTCGAGACAAAGATAAATAAGTAAGGAAAAAAGTGACTTGTCAGTCCTTCAACTCCGACCTGCTAGCAACTGCTCCAACCTGATTACACCTACCATCTTGCAGGACCTTGCTGCGTTCCTCGGCAAGGAGACTGGGTTTGTGAGCGCATTCATCTCTTTTCAGTTTTCCTGACGCAACCTTAAAGCTGTTGACCCAGCACTGCCCCGTAGACCCTACATGAGCCCTCTACCGAACATATTGGAAGCACCGCACCCTTCGTCCGTAATCCCAGAACCCAAAACCCAAACCTAGGCCTAAGTTTTTTTTTCTGGTGGTTAGGCCTGCTTCGCGCAAGCCGTGCGCAAGCAGAGCTCATGTCGCAACCGTCATGGGCCAAGTGCATGGGCCAGCTCTTGGAGGTCCGCCGACAGCTAAACTCCCTGGTGCTTAGTAGGGAATGGGGCAATGGATTATAGAGATTATTATTGGGGATTATAGAGGGACTACCATAGGGATCCATTCCGCCATTGCTTACTAACTACGCCCGGCCGGGCCAGCAATGGAGGTGTTCCCCGCCGCTCGCGACTTTGAGCACCGACATCTCTTTAGCTGCTCTCAGGTTGGCCGCTCGCAAAGACGATTGCAAGACCACGCCAGCGACCCCTAAACCCTAAACCCTAAACCTACATCGTTTCGGGTGCCAGTGAACGCATTCAAGTCGGGACAACAGGAGGCACGACTTGAGCTGTCACCCGGCCCGTGCCGCTACAGGGACCCGCGCCACCCTCCCCGTCATGCCTTGCAACATGTACGATCCTGATGATGACGGAGAGGAACCCCATCCCCCTCCACCTTCGAACCCCAAACGCCACCCTAAACCCTGACGAACCCTCAACCCTAAACCCAACGCTAAATGGCATGGCGGAATCTGCGCAGGAGCCGAGGATAGGACGACCCTCATCCTTTTCCATAGGCCGGCCCGGGCTCCCGGCCAGTCATAAAACAGACCTGTGGTCTCCATTGTATTTCCTTCTTTTAATTTTGGTTATCAAGTTTTAAATGATGGGATCCTAACCCTAGAATAGGTTAACCAAAAAAGGAGCTACAATGGAGATTATAGGTACCCTACTTAAGCCCTAAATACAAGGTTTTGCTTTTTTGGGACTGAGGGGGTGTTTGTTAATAAGCCCTTCTGAAACCCTCATAGAACTCTGTAGAACCATTTAAAATAGAGCACCATAAACAACCCCAGGATAGAATGGTATGAAGCTTGTTTGTTGAGGGTGTCACACCCTTCAGTGTTGTCGAATGTAGGGTTTTCAGGCCGTTGAACCCGCGGTACCCAGCCAGCTGCAGCCCGGAGGGCTTGTTGTTTGGGTTCGAGCTCATCATAGGATTTTTATTGGATTCTTGAATATACCAGGGGCTTTTAGGGCATTTTGGGCTTTGAGGGTTTAGGATTGTACTGCTTTTTTGGGCATTCTTGGGCTTAGGGATTGTGGCTAGGGTTTTGAGCCTTCGGCGATTCGGATAGCGATGTTTTGGGGTGGTCGGTGAAGATCAGCCTAAACCCTAAATCCCCAACCCTATCAAACCTACAGGCCCGAAGCCTACCCTAAACCCTAAACCCTAAACCGACCCGAAGCCTTTAGTCCGATACCTTGTAGCCGCAAGACCCTAAGCCCAGACATGTACAGCAGAGGCCCTAAAGTTGAAACGCTCGAAGCTCCTGTTCACACGGATATCGGACCTAGGGTTTTGGGTGTTTTGGGGATACCGTGTACTGTAGTGACACGTGTGGAAGTGCTGCTTGAGCAAAGTCAGATGTCGACAAAGTCTGCATTGCCATTCCTACCCTATAGTGACTACAGTGATGTCGGAAAGTTCTCGAAGGAACTCATCGCACCCTGAACCCTTCATGCTGGTCCCTTTCGGATTCAGTGTGGAGGGTTTCAGCAGGACAATCCTTCAAAGCGAGTCCCTTCTTCCAACTGCAGACCCAGACCTTGCCTGTGACCCCACACGCGAAACGCTACGCGGAGGGTGCATTTCTGAGGTGCTTTCGGGTCAGCTGTGAATGAAGCCCCAGAGTCCGGTGTTGGGTTGAGGGCCTCAAGGCTTCAGGTTCAGACACGCATGTATGCATCTCTGGCAAGCTTACGTTAATTGACATGCCTTCTGTCAACAACGGCAACCATAAAATCCATAAAAGCAGCAGCAACAACCACAAAAAGAGCAACAACAACAACATCAGCAGCAACAGCAACAGCAACAACAACAACCACAACCGTGACAGCGACAGTGACAGCGCCAGGGCCAGCAGCAGCAGCAGCACCACCAGCAGCACCAGCGCACCTCTACAGCGATCAGCAGCATCGCCAGCAGGGCACCACCTGAACTGAACTGAAGCAGCAGCAACAACAACAACTCGTTAGCATCAGTAGTCCCTTAGTAGCCAGAGGGGCACCAGTTGCAATGGTACAGTAACAGCAACCAAGGAAAGCCGAGCAACACTGACAACGACGATTATATCTGTCGGATGCCGTATACTCAGCTTCCATACTTGTTACTAGATGGTAGTGAACTTGTGATGCCAATTAGAATACCGGCGAATGCCAGTTGCTTTCTTGCAGGTGATCGATATGGCATTGGTACACAGGCCTGTGCCTTCCTGGCCTTGTGAAGGTTTTTTTTGCAGTCATGGCGTACTCTGTCAGCAATTGAGGGTCGAGTCTTAAGTTTGGCTCACACAGCGATACATAATATGAGGGCTGCTTTTGTGAATCCTCGGGGTCGTCATTGCACAACTTCAAGATCGGGAGATATGTTAAGCTGCATTGAACAACGAATCTTCAGAGCTGAGTTGTTGCAGTTTTTTGTTGCAGTGGTTGCCGTTGCTTGCTTTTGCTGCTGCTTTTGCTGCTGCAGTTGCTGCTGCGGTTGTGTTGTTGTTGCTGCTGTTGCTGTTGCTGTTGCTGTTGTTGTTGTTGGAGGCGGTGGCGGTTCGTCGTGGCGAAGACTGGCTGGAAGCTAACGCCTCCGAAGTAAGAGCAGGTAAAGCACAATTCACTACCGACGAAACGAGACCCGGGATAGATCAGGTTTATTTTACTATAGTACGCGAAGACTAGTAATGACAGCTGACAATCATAATCATCAGTGGGCTTGTCGTCATAATAATCGTAAGATTTGCAAAGCAGTCGCACTTATCATAGCTATCACCATGAAGTATACTCGTAATCGGCATAAGGAACTTAATATTAGTATAGTCGTAATGATGAAAGTAGCAGCAACAACCATTAGCCACCAACAACTAGCATTGTCATGATTGACTTTGCTACAGCTATTGTTGCGAATGACAAGCAAAGGTACTTACATTTATGTCTGCATCCCTTGCTCTCTCTCTCTCTCTCGCTCTCTCTCTCTCTGTGTCGCTCTCTCTCTCGCTCTCTCTCTCTCTCTCTTTCTCTCTCTCTCTCTCTCCTAGACCCTAAACCCTAAAACCTAAAACCTAATTTAATTTCTCTCTCTCGCTCTCGCTCGCTCTCTTTCTCCGCTGCTAGGCTGGCCCTCCGTCGGTGCCCGGCACCCGGGTAACCAAACCCAGGCGCAGGGACGGGAGTGGCGGGGCGTTTAGGTTTTAGGTTGCTGGGACTGGAGCATGGGGTTTCGGGTTTAGGGTTATAGCGTTATAGGGTTATAGGCTTCAGAGTTTAGGGTTTAGGGTCTAGGATTCGCTGCGGTTTGAGGAGGCTAATTATGTTTGTGATTGCTGCTTTTTTGAGAACCCAATCCCTAAACCCCAAAGCCTAAACTCCAAACTAAAGAAAGCTATATGAATTTAATGTTCTTGGCTGCATGCCCCCAAAACTCTAAGCCCCAAGCCCTAAACTCCAACCTAAAGAATTGGCGTGCATAAGAATGTAATCTTGTTGGTTGCATGCCCTCAAACTGAAAAAACAACATCTTTAAACCCCACCTTAACCCTGAAGAACCTACCTTTTTAGGGTTCCTTATTATGATTTCCTTATATAGGTCCTTAAGAAGGTAGGTTCTTCAGGGTTAAGGAAACCCCCAAACCCAAACCAAACCCCAAAACCGTAACGCCTAAACCCTAAACCCTAGAATCCTAAACCCTAAACACTAGAACCCTAAGTCCTTAAGAAGGTAGTTTCTTCAGGGTTAAGGCACGCCTTAAGCACTGGCGGGGTCCTGAGGCTCCCTTAAAAACTTACCTTTGCTTAGTAGGGAATGGAGGAATGGGGTTAGGGTTTAGGGTTTAGGGTTTAGGAATGGAGGAATGGGGTACAATTATAACACTATTATAACGCTATTACTACCATTCTTCCATTCCCTACTAGCCAAAGGTAGGGTGAAGGTTACTATGGGTTTTATATACCTCGGCTCTGGACGTTAGCAGTTTTTCAGGATCGCTTGTTTTGGTTGGAGTCAGGAAATAGGTTTACGAAAGCAAAGGAGCGAAGATAGGCGCACTGTGCCACGACTTGTCAGGGTTTTGAGGTTTCGGAGCTCCTGCAATACCGACAGTCAGGTTTCTCATTTCTAGATGCTTGATTCAAACCAGAACAAGGACATCCGAGAGACATACTCACAGATACTCATACGGGCCGACTTTGAAGTCACCGTTGCGAGACTGGTTTTATTTGGGTTGAGCTGCCTGCCCTGTGGTGGGCTGAGAACCTGGGTTTATAAGCCCACACCGCGCACACGTGTCGACTGAAGCATCGCCTGTGATCCATCATACAGCCTTTGCAGGCCCGGCAGCTGTTCACGGGTTTAGGATTTAGGGTTTGAGGCTTATAGAGTTTATAGGGTTTAGGGTTCAACGCCTGCTTGCACCCGGCATTGTGACCCGACATCACTCGCACAAGGAAACGCAAGGTGCCCAAGCTCCGCAGCCTTGGCTGCGTTGACAGCGCAATTGAACGCGGCTGCTTTGTTGCATTCGGTTTCATGAAGGGTTGAATGCCATCCAGTATTGTCATGTGGACAACATGGCAAGAACAGCACATTCAGGCGAAGGCACAGCTTGCGGCGCAAACCCGGTGCAACGAGGCCTCGTATGGAGTCGCCACACCATACCGAACCTGGCAGTCTTATTGTCACCAACATCAGACTTTTGATTCCAAGGAGGTGACCCGTCTCTGCAACTAGAATTTGCGAAGAGATGCAACTAGGTAGGGCTTTGGGACATTTTACATTTTCCCTTATTGGGCTTATGAGGATCGTATTTACTAATATTTTTCAATAGCCTTAAAAGCCCCACCTAGTGCAATGACCTGCCCTTACTTCCCACAGGACCTACCCTGCAAGCCTTACATTGCGTTAACACACAGCACCCGAAATCTAAACCCCAAGCCCTCAACCTTCCACCTGGCTTAGGAAACCAGGAACTCCCACCGACTAATAGAAGCGCGGGATGAGGAGACTAATACAGGATGACGTCCAGAACAGATCACCCTCTAGGGCTTAGTATTTGTTTTAAAATAGGGTCAAGACGTGCAGGAAGAAGGGCTACTGGGCTGTCCCGGGCGAGAAATGCCTGAAGAATCGCTCAGCGCGGACCCTGGACCGAGCCTAGCCCAAGAGTTTCCGTCCAGAGCAGACCCCCAAAGGAAGCCCGCACTGAATTGTTGGAGACGCGGGGGTAAAGCCAATGTAGTTATGTCCCCACCAAGCTCCGAGACCCAACTTGCATCCTCCTGACCCGTGCTTAATCCCAACTCAACCAACAGCAAGATGAACAAACACCGGTGTAAGCTCCTTGAAGCCCCGAAACGCCTGAAACCAACCCTCCAACCGCGTGACATCAGCACTTGCGAAATGAAGGCTGGAACGCCGGTCACTTACATAGATCCCTTAACGCGAAACCCAGACTTAAACAGGGAAGCCCTAAACCCTCCAACCCAAACCCTAAAGCCCTGCAGCCTGAACCTTCAACCTCCATCCTGGTTCATATCCCAGCAAACCATGAGACTCCCAGGGTTTAGGATTTAGGGTTTAGGGTTTAGGGTTTAGGGGTTTAGGGTTTAGGATTTAGGGTTTAGGGTTTAGGGGTTTAGGATTTAGGGTTTAGGGTTTAGGGGTTTAGGGTTTAGGATTTAGGGTTGAGGGTCGGGCTTGGCGGGTCTACTCCAGGTTCCGTCCCGCTTCAGGCTCAAGCTTGTTTGTATGGGGCAGAATGGTCTACAAGTGCCTTCAAATTGCATTTCCGGCCATCGCATGAACATCTGGTGTACCCCCACTTGGGCTCTACGCAGGAAGTAGGAAGTGCTTTCAAAACTACGTAGGTCTACGCACAACGCACCCGTCGCGCAGAGCCCCCTACCTAGGCCCTCCCCATATCCCAGAATTACACAAGCTAAGGGGTATAGTATACCGCAAGTTCTAACAAGGAATGCTCAGGAAGAACATGAGTAGTTATTCAGACTTCTACATCTCAGCCCCCAGCATCAACCCCACAGCTTTCGCTCCTAACCCCTATAAACCCTAAATCTTCTTAAACCCTGCAAACCCTAAGCCCCTAAACCCTTAAACCCTAAATGCCTCAGCCCTAAATCTTAAACCCCAAACTCTTAAACCCTTAAACCCCTAAACCCCTAAACCCTAAATCTTAAACCCTAAACCCTAAACCCCACACCTTTCGCCCAGATCTTCCGCGAGCTCTTCGGCGCCTCAGTTGGGCCGGAGCACTATTGCGTGAACGAGAACGCCTCCCAGGCCGAGTTGAGAGAAAAGGGGTCTTAGGGCCTAGAAGTTTAGGGTTTTGGGGGTCTTAGGGTTTAGGGGTCTTGGGGGTTAGGAGTTTAGGATTCAGGGCTTTGCGTGAACGAGAACGCCTCCCAGGCCGACATCTGCTCATAGGGTGTAGGGTTCAGGGTTAAGGGCTAGGGGTTTAGGGTTTCGTGTTTAGAGGTTTAGGGTTTAGGGTTATATCTAAAGTTTAAAGCCAGCTTTACGGATATTGGGGGTGATTTGGTCGGTAAGTGAAAAGCTTTTCTGTACTGGGTTAGGCTCGCACGCAGTAATCGTGGTAAAATATGAAAGCAGAGGAACCTTAGTTAACTTTATTCACATCATTGTCCCTTGAAGGGGTTACTATCAGTGAGTGGGGCCTTGCCTAAGCAACGTACCTTCTTGGCTTGGGTTTTAGGCTTTAGGCTGCTCTCCAGGCTCCTTATTCTGTTGTAGGGTCGTGTGGTCGAAGCTCAAATTGATTTGACGAGGTTTGTGTGTTTAGGGTTTAGGGTTTAGGGTGGCCTCCATGTTGTTGCCGGCTTTCCGAGTTGGGGTACGCGATTTAAGTAGCCGTGAAGCTGCAGGGCTGTCGATTTAAGGTTTTTCAACTACTCACTTGTGGCTAGGATGCTCCTTAGCAGCTAGTGGTTCCGCAAGCCCAGCACTCGAAAGCCTTAATAGGCCCTCATATGGATTTTATACCCCTCATGTATGAACCTGATAGCTCCTTGCTATCAACATACTGCTACATAGCCCATAAGCTCTATTCAAATTACCAGGGCCTCTGTATGAGACCCTTAGCTTCCCTAAAATCTAAGCCCAAACCCTAGGCCCTAAACCACCCTAAACTCCAAACCCGAACCCCTATACCCCAACTCTAAACGTCGGACTGCGAACTTCTAAGGTGAACCCTATGACCTCCCAGACGGTAGGGCCGTAATCATTCAGCCCTATAGCTCCAAAGCTTGTACACATCTTTAAACCCTTAACGCTATGGCTACAAATCCCTTGAAATTAATGAAGACACAACAACTGCACAGCCATCCTAAGTGTAGAAATCGATGAAAACACATCAAAAATCTATTGAGATTTCCTGAAAGCCTTGAAATCTGAAATCCTGAATCCTAAAAACCTTTGGACCCTAAACAAACAGCCCTTACACCGTATAAATCTTAGAAGCCCGATAAAATAGGCTCCTCCCTGCAGGACTGGGGTAATTCCAGAGAGGTGCAGCCAGGCCACGGGCTGTTGTATAGGGGTCTGAATAGGGTTTAGGGTTTAGGGTTTTAGGGTTTAGGGTTTAGGGTTTTGGGGTTTAGGGTTTAGGGTTTTAGGGTTTAGGGTTTTAGTGGTTTAGGGTTTAGGGTTTAGGGTTTTAGGGTTTTGGGTTTTGGTTTAGGGTTTCGGGTTTTCGGGTTGCAGAACAGCGTTCCTTGTAAAGGGATCTATAAGCGCTACTATGAGGATTACTATTAGGGTAGACCATGGTTTGGGGTATCGATTCGTTACAACAAGGAGCCCGAACGAATCATGTTCGCAATGGTTAAGGCGTCTGTGTCCGCTGCGCTTTGCTCTTCTTGTGGATCCCTTTCAAGGGTTGTGATGGGTCTTACAGGGTTATAACAGCACCTGTTTCAGGGTTCTACAAGAGCGGCTTGAGGAGCCTTAAAGGATTCATGCAGGGGGCTTAGTCATTATAATGGGGTTTAAGCTTGGGGCTTACGATTCGATGGCTCTTAGCAGGGTGTCTTTAAGGCTTGATACCGCGGCCTTCATTATGAGACCTCTGCTTTGATGTTTACTATACTATAGTTAATGAAGTAGATTGGGATACAAGGGTATACTCTTGCTCTTTAGCCGAAAAGGACCATGGGCTTACAACAATATTACATGGACTGATATTGGGTGTCTTTCAAGGCTGTACTTTGTCGTGCCACATAAGCCATCGAAAGGCGCCCTGTTTGGAGTAATGGAGGAACCTGATCAAGAAACCCTGGGCCTACAACCCCAAAATAGTAGGTTTCATATAAGGAGCCCTAAAAAGGCCCAAGGTTTCTTAATCAGGTTCCTACATTACCTACCTGCTGATTGCAGAGGCCGGAACAATCTTCAACATTCAACGCGCTCATATCGACAGGCATTTCCAGGTCCCCAAGGCCCTAGAACCTTTAATTTAATAACCCTAACCCCTACCTTGAGGTACCCAAACCTGCCTTTTTTGTAGGATCCCGATGAATGATAGATTGGAGTGTATCATAAGCTTATGGTGGCAGTGTAAGGTAGGCCGCAAACCCTGATTTCTGAAGCCCTGAAGATTGCATTGAGGAGTATGCCGTTGCTGAATTCAGAAGCACTGGGTGTCGGTTCAGGGTTTAGCGGGTTTAAGGGTTCGGGTTTAGGGCTGAAGGTACATAGAATTGGGCTGTCTGGGTAAACATCCCTGAACCTTAAATTCCTAACGCCAATCAGAGCCCTAGAACCCTGCGCTAAACTGCAAAACCTGAAATGGCAAGACCTAAAACCCTAGACAAGGCCGTAAACCTTGTACATCCCTTGGCCCTCAGAAAGCTCTAGGATACCTGTAAGGGCTCCTCTGTGTCAGGGGCGTTTAAGCGAGACACGTTTAACCACAGAACGAAAACCCAAACCCTCATAAGACTCAGCATTTAGGGCAAGGACCGGTATATGAACCCGTGTAGAGCCCATTATTAGAGCCCTAAACCTTGAACACCCCTGAGGTTCTCAGCGACTCCAACATTCCGTCATTGAAACATATGCCTTGAACTTTAGAGGGATCCGTGTTATGCCTCTTGTTATGAATTTAGGTATACTCTTTAGTTGAAAGATTTTGGACTCCTTAGGCCGTGAACCCTGAAGCTTTCAACCCCATACCCTAGAATTGCCTCTTCGCTTCGGTGCAGAAACTACAAGCCTCGTTTTCCATTCTGCATGGCCCTTTACAAGCTCCTTTGAAACCTTACACGTAACCTCCTCGCTCCAGCGCAGAACCCACAAACCTTGCTTTCCACCCTGTGCGGCCCTTTCAAAAGCCCCCTTTGAAACCTTTGAAGCAACCCCGTCGCTCCAGTTCAGAACTGCTATGACAACAGCAGCTGCTCGTCCGGCAATGCAGCGACAAGGCAGAGGCAAAGGCGCTTGTCGGCTTGTCGCTGCTGGGGTGGTATCCTGAAAAACACAGGGTTTCAATATTGTTTATAAGAATGTATGAATCAGGAGATTTTTCGGGTTGTGTAAGTTTTCTTACAGGCATTTTGTAGGTGGTTATACATAGCTGTAGGGGGTTTGCCATGGTTTTACAGGCGCCTGAATAATTAGCAATTAGTTGCATGAGTCAGGGTTGGCGTGAATACAGTATAGTGACCCCACGCTCGCTAGTAGAATTGGTCAGACCACGAGATGTGTTGGGTTTAGTGTTCCTAAACCCTAAACCCTAAACCCTAAAAGAAAACCTTATTTTGGTGGGTTCGGGTTTCATTCGGAGCTTTGGTTGCGGGGTTTGGAGCTCTGGCTTCGAGGGGGTTTAGGGCTTTAGGGTTTCGGCTTCAAGGGTTTAGGGTTTAGGGTTTCGGCTTCAAGGGTTTAGTGTTTAGGGTTTAGGGTTTCGGCTTCAAGGGTTTAGGGTTTAGGGTTTCGGCTTCAAGGGTTTAGGGTTTAGGGCGTCTCGCCGCGCAGCGGCAGTATTTTCTTTGTAGGATGGCGCCCCTACACTCCCAGGGGTGTGAGGGGGCGGCATATCCACGTCTAGACCCAAGGTTGCAATCTCCTAGAAAAAATACTAAATTGGTTTCCATTTCTTTTCCCCCCCGCTGCGAGCTTACGCAGGCTACCACCCAAAATATTACCTTTTAGGGTTTAGCCGGGTTTCAGGGGCCAGGCACTTGGCTCGGCTCGGCTCGGGAAGGGCCCCAGAGGAGGGGCCCTGGACCGCCCTGACTGGGTCCCTGGGGGAACACACGGGGGCTAGGGGGTGCCAAAAGGAAATGTCCACCAAAGGCCTCCGTGGCCGGGTTTAGGGTATTCTAATCTCTTGAGAATGGAGGGAGTTCCCCTCTGAAAATTTGCCACGCAGGTGGCCCAATGGCATGGCTCAGCCCTAGGGGCTGAATTTGACCATTCTCCAATGGCTCCACCCATTGTCCATCCAAGTAATGGACGTCCTCTGGGTCCAGGTGGGTACGGCCTAAGCAGGCCTGGGTGGGAATTTAGGGTTTCGGCTTCAAGGGTTTAGGGTTTAGGATTTCGGCTTCAAGGGTTTAGGGTTTAGGGTTTCGGCTTCAAGGGTTTAGGATTTAGGGTTTCGGCTTCAAGGGTTTAGTGTTTAGGGTTTAGGGTTTCGGCTTCAAGGGTTTAGGGTTTAGGGTTTCGGCTTCAAGGGTTTAGGGTTTAGGGTTTCGGCTTCAAGGGTTTAGGGTTTAGGGTTTCGGCTTCAAAGGTTTAGGGTTTAGGGTTTGGGCTTCAAGGGTTTAGGGTTCATGATTCGGTCGTCGGGGCTTTCAGTATGGGGGTTTTAGGATCGTAGGACATAGGGGGTTCAAACATCGTGAGGTAAGGGCAAAGGTTTGGGTCGACGTGGGAGCTTACGGCCACTGCACTGTGATGTGTACAGTGTGGTTGCATGTGCCTTCTGTTTGTGAAACTCGGTTACGCAGTCGATTGCACTTGCAGGGGAGTTCCAACAGCTGCCGCACCATGTAATGCCAGCCACTTGCAGAATCTAGTAACAACCTCATAGCACCAACGGGTTGGAATGACGCATGCCAGATGTTGAAACCTGTAGTACATTAGAGATTCGACAAGACCGCGTGGCAGCCTTGTGCATCCAAGCAGGATCGCATTTGGGAATAGCGGTGGACGGAAACTTGTTGTGCTACGGTACAGGAGGAAATTGTTCAACCCATAAACCCCTACACCTAAATCCCCCTTCAGAAACTCCAAACCCTGAACCCTAACTTAGCCCCGCCTACTACCCTTTATTGCAGTCCCCAGCTACCTCTTAGTGAGAGATATCAGCCTCCCCGAAGAAGGGCTTCTGGACCTGGGGCCGCTTCTGGGAGCTGTTTTGGCCAGGCCTGAACCGCAGAAGCCTCCAATGCGGCCTGTGCTCGCCAACGATCCGGACTACCCGAACACTGTGATCTACCTCACCAAGGAGGCGGGGCTTAGGGTTTAGGGCTTGAGGCTCAGGGTTTCAGGTTCAGACTCCGGGTGCCTTACCTCATCAAGGGGGTGTGGCCTTACGTTATCCTGCAAACACACACTTGATGTTGGGTACTAGTTCCTTCCAAGCAACACTTCGAGCACACCGAGGCCGATGACAAGGCACTGGGCTCAAAGTGAGCCTGCCACACTGTCTCACCAGATCAACCCGCAGAAACTCGACCAGAGCTTCGGGGAATGTGACGCTACATGCTTACAAGGGCAGCGGCATAGTACGATCGCGTGGCTGGTAGCCTTAGGCCGGGAGACAGGGTGTTTGTAGCAAGTCCTTTGCCGATTCCTTACAAGCATGTGAACGCACTACCCCGGCCCATCCAACAAGAGATCCCAGCAACCTGCGCAAGCGTTGCGCAACGACTGGGCTTCACAAGCCCTCAAACAGATGGGAAAAGCCGGGGCGCAGTTTCGGGCTTTGCGTTAGCTTGACTTTAGGCTTACGGTTTAGAGTGTGCAGCCTCTTGCTTTGAGCCTGACTTGGTTGAACCTTCCACCTGCAAAGCATCGGCCGTTCGTGCATGTGCCGCCCGCAGCAGTGTGAGGATCGTCTGCTCGAGTGTTGTAGTTCTGGATTTCAGGCAGATTCTCATGTCCAGAAAGATTCCGCCGCTTCTCCAGGCTAATTTCAAGGCTTTCGGGCCTCCCGTCTAGTCTTCTATCCACACGAGCGATCCACTGCACGCGGCAGCCGGCAGCATGACGTTGATCCTTGCCGGCCCCTGGCATGCACGTCCGAGAACGACTGTGCTTCAGACTTGTGTGCGCCGTTTTTCTAAATGGGTGCTTCTCAAAATTACGGTCCCTTTCTGGGTCCCTTATATAATACGGCACCTAATTTTTAGGGTACCCAAAAAGGGAGCATAATTTTGACAAGTACCCAAATCTGTAGAGTCATAAGTTCTACACAACTTACGTCAGACGCTGGAGTTCAGCTTCCAGTCAGCTTTGATAGATTTTGGAGCCCAAACCCATAGACCCTATAAACCGTAAACCCCTATAAACCCTAAACCTTAAACCCCCAAACCCTAAACGCCCTAAACCCTAAACCCCTAAGCCCACCCTGAACCCTTGGCAGTTCCACCTGAGGTTTGGTCCTCGCCCTCGCAGCCTTTATGGGCATGGTCGCTGCGGCGGTGTTGGCATATGTCTGCTGGACAGCGTGAGGGCTCGGGGATTTGAGTTGAGATTCTAACTGTTGACAATCAGGAAAGAGGGCACCCTCTATCATGCAGCTGGTACCGGGTTCAACAAAGATAGCATGTGGCATGAACGGCAACTCTGAACCCTTGACCCTTGCCGCAATTTTTAGAACACGCTTATGGTATCCTTTGCCTCCTCCGAGGTCTCCGCAGCCCCTTACACCATCAAGCCTGAACCCCTAAACCCTGAAACCCGAAGCCCTAAACCCTAAACTCATGTAGCTGTAAGCCCAAACGTACAGCCCTGCTAACCCTAAAGCAATTAAATCCGAAAGCCTCAACCCACGTAACTCTAAGCCCACAAAGCCGCATAAACCGGAAACGCATTTAATCCGAAGCTTAAGGCTCCATGTCAACCCTGCATCCCAGAGCCCAGTGCCTTTTGGTTTTGAAATCAAGCCTTCAGGCATCGAACTCTATATGTTCAAAAGAACCAAGGCTAAGAACCCCCCAAACCCTGCAACCCCTGAAACCCTGCACCCTAAAATCCATGAAGCCTAAGCCTAGGCCCAATTAAACCCCTGTAACGTACACCCGGTAAAGCCTCCGTTCAGAGCCTATGGCAGTATAAGGGTTGCGGAAGTGAATTCGGGGCGGTTTAGCTGAGTTTCGTCTTTAGGGTTGATGGCTTAGGGCTTATAGGCTTTAAAGGGTTTGGGGTTTAGGGTTTACAGGGCTTGGGGCTTGGGGTCTAGGGTTTACAGGTTTAGGTGTAGGTCTCGGAGAGAAATCTACAGCCATCCATCCCTGTCGCACTTAAAGGGTGTAAGGGCTAGAGGTTGGGCCTGTCAGGATTTCTGGTCTGGGGGTAAGATCTATGAGGATGCAGGGTTTAGGTTGTATATCTAGGAGGTTCCAAGGTTTTGGCTGTTGAGAGCCATATCGAATTTCATAACACCAAGAGTAGGACCATGTTTGGAGTTAGGCCCCAAAACCATGGTAGGGATGGTCTGTCAGTGCCTGTTTCAATAGTTTGAGTTGGTACATAACCAATAATTGATCTAGAAGCCTCAAGAGTTGCTAATACTAAGCATTTCCTGAGAACTCGGGTTGCGACTTATATTAAGGCCCCACATTAAACCCTTCCAGTATCCCTTTTGGATCAGGATCCCTCCGAACGGAACCCTATTCTAATTTGTTCAGGCCTATACCTAAACCCCAAACTCCTAAACCTCTAAACCCTTAACCCCTAAACCCTTAACCCCTAAACCCTTAACTCCCAAACCCCTAAACCCCTACACCCCTACACCCCTAAACTCCAAACCCCTAAACCCTAAACCCCTATTCTAATCTATTGAGGCCTCCGTGTTCTGGGACCCTCTTGGCAACCTTGAAGCTCTTCCGCAGGAATGGGCTGATGTGCTGCCTGGAGCCGGGGAGTCGGCTACTTCGCCTGTTTTCGAGCCCTTTCAGGGCGTAGGTTTTGGATGTTTTGGAGGGTTTAGGGCTTTAGGGTTTTTATGGCTTAGAGTTTGGGGCTTTAGGGTTTCCGGGTTCAGGGTTTAGGCTTTTCAGTGCTTTCTTTTAGACTCGAAGCTTACTTGGTTTGACAGCTGCGTTCAGGCTTTAGTTGGGGTTTCCGTATTCAGGGTTTAGGGTGTTGGTGGGCTTTGGATTCTTGAGCTTTCGCATGACGACTTTGGCGTGTTGGGGTTTTGCAGATGTGGAAATCTCTTGGTTTAACGATGAGTTGCACGTGCTCGTTCAAGGATGAGGCTTCCGGGCATTGTAGGAGAAAGCTAATGCGCCTCAGCCTGAATCCAACATAGGCCTTGTGAAGAAAGGGCCCGTTTTGGACGATGTCTCTCAGGATCCATCTTAGCCAGGGGAGCACACCCGGTTTATGTGTTCTGGTGCATGGACAAGGCCATGAAGGTCAAATTACACGATTTTCAGGGCTTGCGTGTTTTGCTGCTTAGGGCTGATGGTGGTTTATGCATTGTGTGGGTGTGTATGCGCGTATGTTGTTTGATTGTTTGTCGGCTGAGTGTATATTTTGTACGTATGCATGATATGGTATGACATGATATGGTTTATGGCATGGTATGGTAGTGTACAGTAGGGTAGGATGGAGTATGGTATTGTATTGTATGTCTTGTCAACCCAAAGATTCCTGAAAGGACTGGCACGGGCTCTTGAGGACGCCCCACTTCGCATCAACAAAATTGACACAACGTATCGCTTATCAGGTTTGAGGGCTAAGGTTTGCAGGTTTAGGCTTTCGACCAGGCCCTAAATCAACCGAAAATCCGACTAACACCCCTCAAACCCGGATGGAAGGCTTAAGCTTAGACCCAACACACTTTCGGATGCTCAGGCAGATGTCAATTCTACAGCAGCGCCCTGGCCCAGTCTGAAGGTTCTCGGATTTAGCTTAAACCCGGCATGCCTAAACCCCATCTTCGGGTGTTTGGGGCCTTAAGGTCAGTATATGGTATATGGGTTTTGTTCAGTCGAAGGAGGGCTGTGGGCTTTTGCAGGTCTGTGGGTTTCGAAAGCTTATCTCCTTGTCTTGCAATCCTTAGCGGCCAGTATTACACCCGAGCTCGAAGACTCTTGAGAACAGAAGTCAGAAGGTTCTGCGTAAAGGATACTAGCCATAAGGAACTACATATCTTCCTGAATAGGGGTGGGCCTTTCGGTATGGTGGTTCTATCTAAAACCGAAGCCGAACAACACGAAGACGTTCGATCTACGCGCCGTAAGCCCTGAAGCCATAGAGCTAAACTAAACCCCCAAGCACGAACACGTTAAATTAAAGCCCAAACCCACAAACCCTGGTGCCCCTAAACCCTCGACCCTGCATAAACTCCGAACCCACACGCGACTCGCTATAACCTAGCCCTGAACCCTTAACCCTACTTGGTGGTTCATGAGTAGTTATAAGTGGGGTTATAAGTCCCCTAAGATGAGTTATAATTGTGGTTGCCCTACTTATAACCCCACTTATAACTACCCATGAACCTCCAAGTAGATCCTGTGAGCATCTGAGGATCTTCTCCGTTCTCTTTGGTCCCGCACCCGGGACGGACTTCGCCTCGCATCTTGGTCGCCTCTCCTCGTGGGCGAAGTTAGTTACTTTGTTTTTAAAGTTTGGGTTTAGGGGTTGAGCGGTTCAGGGATTTGACTTTTTTCGGTTTGGTGTTCTGGCCAGGGCTAAACCGGTTTTCAGTTTTTAAAACCTTGATACGATATATTGCCAAGGAGCATGGCTTAGGTAACCGTAAACCCCAAGCCCCAGAGTCTAGAGGTTAGGGGTGTCGCGAGTGTCGAGTTGGAGGTTCAGGGTTGAAGGCCGTCTATCGCCGTGTTTAAGTTTGTAGAATCCTTTAAAATCACTTGTCCGAAGCACATATAGTGCATATCAAGAGTAAGAACACAGCAGAAGTTATGATGTGTGAGGGGCCCCCGAAAGCTCAGAGGCAGTGTTTGGGGTTTAGGGTTTAGTTTTAGGCCCGCGGGGGTCAGACCTTGGGGCGTTGTAAGTCTTTGGTTTGGGGGTCCCTGGCTCAGGCTTGACAGCTCGAGATTCTTTTTGGGTTTTAGGAATGGGTTGAGGATGCTCTTTAGACTTGGGGGGGGGTCGAGAAGCCTGAAAAAGTTTCAGCTCAGAGCGTGAGTTCATGGTGTGGCAGCATTCTTATAGAGAGCCCAATGTCCCCTGTCGCCAAGAGCAGTCCTCAACTGATAGAATCTAATAGAATCCCCGAAGCTCCACACACAAAGAAGCCCACATTGAGAGAACCCCCACAGCCAGCCTATATCGGCTCAGGCGCGCATCCTATCCTCAAGACCCGCAAAGGCTTTGGCACGGTGTGCAAGGAGGCACATCTTGAAAGCGTAATTTCTAAGTCTAAGCCCTGAACCAAGATCTCTATCCACTAGACTACACCTGCGACTTCATGTCAAGACTCGGCACTGCACTGCACCATAAAACGCTCATGCGACGTCCGCAAACACTCATTCCCCATTATAAGATCCCAAAGTATCCCTCAGCTTTGCGAACCCGACTTAGATTAAGGATTCCTGCTAAGACTGACAGTCTCCAGATGTTTCAACCCTAAACCCTCAATCCTGAACTCTAAACCCCCTTAGACCCTAAACACCAAACCCCTAAACCCCTGAACCTTAAACCCTTAACACCTACCCTTAAACCCCTAAACCCCTAAAACCCTAAACCGGAAGCCCTGAAGGAGCCGGGAACCGCCTTTCTCCCATTCCGGCATCCATTCAGCTGCTTGGCGGATGGTTCCGGTACTATCAGGGCTTAACCCTGAAGGGTTTAGGGTATAGGTGTAGGGTTTAAGGCAATTTCAGGCCTTCCAAGACCCCCCAAGTTCCCTTTAGGCGTCTGATATCTCTCATCAAGGGGTAATTAGGGGCTACAATAAAGGGTAGTTGGGGGGTCTAGGTTAACCCTAGACCTTAAGCCCTTAAGCTTGAGAGTGGAGGGTTTAGGCTTCAGTCGCTGGGTTTAATCGAAGCTTGATACGACGGGATGTTTAGATACATGGTGACCCATATGTATATGTATATGTATATATATATATGCATACATGTGTATATATATATAGGTGTGTATACACGCATGCATATATAAATATATACAGATATCCTATGCAGTAGGATCTTTATTCTTCACAAAGTATCATAGGTTTAAAAAATAGCGTCTTTTTGAAATATGTAGTCTTGCTCCTGCTTTTCTGCACTCGACCAACGTTGCAGCTGTTCTTGTATTAGAGCCTCAGGGTCGGGGCATTGTTGTTTCCGGGTGCGTTTGAGGGTCTGCAAAGGGCTGCTAGCTGCCGTATTTCTCTGGTCCCCATCCCTAAACCCTCAACTTACAACCTTACACCCTGCACCCTAAACCTAAAACCCAGAGTTTAGGGTAAATCCCACGCTGCAAACTTCAGCCCATGCCGCAGCCCCGGCAAACCCCTCACCTCTACCCGAACCCACTGTTGCGCTTAAGATTTGGAGACCCTATTCCGACCCCTGTTTATTCAGGATTCCTGACTAAAGTGGTTTCCATGTAAATGGACATATAGGGGCCTTAGTAATTAGACAAGGTTTTTGGGATATATTTTACTATCATTATAATAAGGAGCCCCCCAAGATGGTATAGGTAATTATTAAAGGCCCCCCTATTCATGACCGTACACCCTAAACCCTAAATCCTAAAACAGTATAGGTAATTATTAAGGCACCTATATTTTTAGGACCCTACACCCTGAACCCTAAAGTGGTTCCTAGCCTTTCACTGCGTTTTTATCTGGGCAAGCGGTCTCCAAGGAGACCCGTGGGCTCTATGCTGCCGGAGGTCCGACAGACCCGGCGGTCGTTCCAGGAGCCCGAGCGGGGTGTCTGGCTTTAGGGTTTAGGATTTAGGATTTTGAGGTTTAGGCTTCAGGATTTAGGGCTTTAGGGGCTTAGGCGTTTAGGATTTAGCGGTTTAGGATTTAGGGTTTTGAGGTTTAGGATTTAGGATCTATGGCTTTAGAGGCTGAGGCGTTTAGGATTTAGGGGTTTAGGGTTTAGGATTTAGGGTTTTACGGTTTAGGCTTTAGTATTTAGGTGTAGCACACGTGTGTGCGCATGCACAAGCCCGGCATTCGACGTGGATGCTGCAGCCGCTTGCTGCTCCACGTCGCCCGACGTTTTCAGCTTTTCNGAATGCCTGCAGACCCTTGCTGGCCATTCGGCTGGGTGCTTACCAGTCCAGCAGTAGTTTGTGGTGTAGCACACGTGTGTGCGCATGCACAAGCCCGGCATTCGACGTGGATGCTGCAGCCGCTTGCTGCTCCACGTCGCCCGACGTTTTCAGCTTTTCAGGTATCCTCCTCCCGACGCCATGTCTCTCGGTCACGGCGATATCCAGCGTGCCGTGGCGATTCTTCGCTGGGCCATGGACAACGGCCTGGACCTCTCCGGCGAGTTCGCCGGCTGGACCGTTCTCCAGCGGCGCAGCCTGGTCCAGGCCCTGGGAGGAGTGATGCCGGCGACGCCCCCGGCATTTGGAGCAGCAGCGGCTGATCATGGAGCGGCAGACCCGGCGCCGGAGCCACCGGCAGATCTCGACGCACCTCCCTCGGTGCAGGTGGCCTCCGGCGCCGCGGCTGGCCCGACAAGCATCCCGTCCTACCCGGCTAAGCCCGGCGATGGGACGGTGGACCAGAGTGGAGCGACCCCGGCGAAGGCCAAAGGACCCCCGGCCTCGCAGTGGGAAAGCGAGGGGTTCCGCTCCTACTCCGACGCCCTGGCGGCTGAGAACATGGGGTACCTCACCGCCGGCGATTACTATGCCAGGATCGCGGCGCCGCCTGTGAAGAAGGCGCCGGCGGTGCCACCNCGCAGTGGGAAAGCGAGGGGTTCCGCTCCCACTCCGACGCCCTGGCGGCTGAGAACATGGGGTACCTCACCGCCGGCGATTACTATGCCAGGATCGCGGCGCCGCCTGTGAAGAAGGCGCCGGCGGTGCCACCACCGGAGGTGAAGCGGCAGCCGGCCAAGTTCCCTCCGGCACGGCCGGCCTCCTCGGCTGCCTCATCGTCCTCGGCGCCGGTGCCCGGCACACCGGAGTTCGCCAGGCTCCAGGCGGAGATTGAGGAGGAGATCCGTGCTGGCGCCAGCTCCCGGCCGACATCCTCGACACTGGCGGTGGCGGAGCCCAAGGCCGGCCAGCCAGACCACCCGCCGGCGCCGCCGGCAGGCTTCCTCAACATGCGCATCGGCGCCGACTGGTTCGTCATCAACAGAACCACCGGCGAGGGCTACCCGCCCTGCCCCCGGAAGCTGCCGCGCGACGCCACGGCGAGGGCGAGGGCCGAGAACGAGGCGGAGTTCCGGCGCATCGTGGGGATCTACCGCCTCCTCAACTCCCTGGAGCACACGGCGCACATCGAGAGGATGCACAGGCCCGGCGCGACGGCGGATTTCCCGCTGCCGCCGGCGATGGTGCCCTCGGCGGTGCGCACCATCGACGAGCTTGAGGAGAGGGAGAGAGCCGCGGATGCGGCCCCCGGCGGCCACGGTGGCTTGATACCTGTGGCCCCCGGCGCGGCCGACTTCATTGTCACCTCCCTGGCGCCGAACTTCCGCGGCGGGCGCGTGCCGGAGCGCATTCCCGGCGAGGTGTGGGTCGTCGGCTGGTGCGCCGCACCCTGCCCGGGCCTCGACGGCATGCCATGCATCGACCGCGGCGGGAGATGCCTCCGGCCGGTTATCGTCCGGCGCGGCGGCGGCGCCAACCTGGAGGCGCATACCGGTCACTTGTGTGACCAGTGCCGGCGTAAGCGCAACACGCGCGACGGCCGGTACTAGCCGCGCCCGGCGACCTCGACCCGGCGACCATGTTCTACGAGCACGGCCTGATCATCGCCAAGCTCGTCGCGGTCGTCGGCGTTGGTCGCTGCACCTGGCGTTTAATTAGTTTAATTTGTTTTTCTTTCTCGTCGGCATGCCTTCGCGGGCCTNTCTACGAGCACGGCCTGATCATCGCCAAGCTCGTCGCGGTCGTCGGCGTTGGTCGCTGCACCTGGCGTTTAATTAGTTTAATTTGTTTTTCTTTCTCGTCGGCATGCCTTCGCGGGCCTCTGCCGACGGTCTTGGATCATAGCTGAGCCCGGCGCCGTATGTGCCCGACGCTCACATGCAGCAGGACTCCCGGCGAGTCCTTGGAAAAAGACAGGTGGCACCCGGCGCGCACCCTTTCTGCCTGCCTCGCTTCGTCGTTCTCGTCGTCTTTGTTATTTCCTTATTATTTTTCTCCCGAACCTCAAGGGCTCGAGGCGGCCGTTGATCGGCGATCCCTCCCAAGCATGCCGGCGACTGATTTGTCGTCGCACGGGGCTTTCGCCCGACTGGCCCGCGCCTTTGTCGAAATCGGCGCGGCAGAGCACCTCCCGGTGTTGCCGAAGGTCGGCGCCAGCGACCTGGACTCGGCGGTGGCCTTGGCCTCCGCGGCGGTGGCTGAGGGAGTCCCGCCGGAGGTGTTCGAGAAGCTGGTCGCCTGGCGTGCCGACCGAGACCTACGGGCCGCCGGCGGTGCAGCCGGAGGCCCGGGCCCACTGTTACCGGCGGGGGGCACGCCAAGCCCCCCGGCGACGGTTATGATCCCAACGCACATGAGCTTGGTACCGGCGGGCGGGCAGGAGCCCCGCCCGGCGACGGTTATGATCCCAACATCGACGACGGACCGGCCTCGGGGCGACGGCCCGGCGCTGCCCGAGGAGGCCGCGTCCCGCCCGGACATTCCCATCCGGCGCGAGGTGCGCCGTGCCTCCAAGAGGGCCGCCATTAAGCCACTCTCGTGCCATTTGGGGTTTTCATTCCCGATTGGGTGTTTCACCCTCGGAGTTGTGCCGAGGAAACATGTGGAAAAAACAACCGAAAACACAACAAATATGCCAGGTTTGNAACAGGGACGCAGCCCTGGCGGACATCGACGGGAACATCCTGGCGCGCTCGTCGCAGGCTCCGTTCCAGTCCCGGGTCCGGACGTGGACGGACGTTTGCCACGCCTGGGCCCAGGAACCATGGCCGATCACGGCGGAGAAGTTGCGCATGGTCGCGGCATCCTTTCGGCGCGGCGGTTACCGCTCCGTCCAAAATTACTTTGACTCGGCGACGACGTACCAGGAACACTTCCTGGGCATCGTCGTGGAGCCTCTGCTGCGCAAGGCCATGCGGCGCTACACCAGGGCGGTTACCAGGGGGCTCCCCGGCGCCCGGCTCAAAGCGATATTCCCCTTTGACCTCCTGGCCAAGCTGGCGGCGGTATTGGAGCCGGCGCATCTGGAACCCTGGTCGCCCTGGAACTCGGCACACGCGGTCGACGCCATGATCCTGGCGGTCTGGTTTATGCTGCGCGAGATTGAGTTCGCGGCGGCCCGGACGCAGGACATAGACGTCCTGCCCGGCGCGGTGGTCCTCCGCATTCCCTTGCACAAGGTGGCCACCGGCGGGGAGACCGAGCTCACCGAGCGGCGGCTCCAGTGCGCGTGCCGGGCGTCGGTACTGCCACTGTGCCCCTACCATGCCGCCCGGCGCCACGTCGATCGGCTTAAGGCGGCTGGCGCCTGGGCCCGGGGGAAACCGCTCTTTCCCGACGGTGCCGGCCGAACGTGGGCCAAAGGAGAGGTGGTACTCTTCTTCCGGAGGGTGCTCCTGGCGGCGGGCGTGGCGCTGACCACGACGGACCATACCGGCGCCGTGGTGCAGATCTATGCTCGGCACCTTTGCCGCGTCGCAGGCGCGGCTTGGCTGGCGGGCCGCGGGGTGCCGACGCCGGTCATACAGCTTCTCGGCCGGTGGTCTTCGACGGCGGTGGAGCGCTACGTCCAGGCCGCCCCGTTGGTGTTGGCACCGGCGGTCCCGGGGAGGGTGCTCAGCCAGGAGCCCCCCCAGGACTTCGAGTCCGGTATCAGGGCAGCGGCGTCACAGGCCGCGGCCGGCCCCGTGCCATGGGCCATTCTGGATGGGCGGCCCGGCGAGGAACAGCCCGAGGGCCGGAGGACACCGGCGGACGATGCCTTCAGCCCTGTGCTCGCCTTTGCACCCGCANACTCTAGGGGCCGGCGCCTGCACGCCACCGACCTGGCGGAGGCCACCACAGAAAAGTTCCTGTGGAAGGCCAGGGGCTGCGGGTGGCCATACGGCATCCGGTCCTTTTACCGGGTCACCCAGGCGCCGGAGGGGGCGTCCTGGTGCCTTCGGTGTTTTCCCGACCGGCGTGAAGCGCCGGCACCGGGTTCGCCAACGGAGGCGGCGACCTCGCCCGTTGCTTCCAGCTCGGGCTCCTCCGACGCGGAGTCNGGGGCGTCCTGGTGCCTTCGGTGTTTTCCCGACCGGCGTGAAGCGCCGGCACCGGGTTCGCCAACGGAGGCGGCGACCTCGCCCGTTGCTTCCAGCTCGGGCTCCTCCGACGCGGAGTCGTCGTCGAGCTAGACCGGCGAATGAAAAGATGTTTGCCCCCCTTCGGCTTGCGTCGGCTACCTGCGTCTTGGCACCGTCGGGCCGGCACTTCTTCCTTTTGCAGCGCCCTCTTTGCCTCAAGCCATCCTTGCACTCGGCCGTCGCCGGCGTAGCCCGGCCCACCATGGCATCGACTCCCTTGATTGCCGCGGCGATGGCAGACTTCGCTGACGTCGCCAAGGCGGCCGGCGCCGGCCCGGACATGCTGGAGTACCTCGAGGCCCGGTCCTTGCATCGGACGGCCACCCTGGCGTTGGTGGCCGATACCTGGGACGACGTCGACAAAAAGGTGTTCCGGCCCTTCGCCGACGGCTTCCTGGCGAAGGGTAAGAAGCTCCAGGTGTCGGCGGAGGAGGCCCCGGTGGCCCAGGCCATCCTCCGGCAGATGTGGTGCGAGTGCCGGCGGCAGTGGGATGAGGTCAGCCGCCCGGCCCCGGCACCGGCAGTCTCTGCCCCGGGCGCCGGGTCCACGACTGGCGCCCCGCTGGCGCCGTTGCCTTCCGATCGGCCGCCGAAGGACTTCCCTCATTGGTCCCGGCTGGTCGCCGCCTACAACGGNCCGGCAGTCTCTGCCCCGGGCGCCGGGTCCACGACTGGCGCCCCGCTGGCGCCGTTGCCTTCCGATCGGCCGCCGAAGGACTTCCCTCATTGGTCCCGGCTGGTCGCCGCCTACAACGGCGTACTTGTCGGCGGCGAGAAGAGGGAGTTCCCGACGATCGAGCTCCTCGGCGCGGAGGAGGTGCTCTCCCGGATTCACTGGGAGCACACCAAGTCGAAACTCTACACGCCGGTCGGCATCGGCGAGATCCTGGCCAAGCGCACCTTTTCGGCGCTGGGGGTGGTGAACACGCTGGCGGTGAAGCGCAACTCCGGCGCCCCCCAGCAGCTGCGCCTCGTCGACGGAAACATTGCCGTCGCGGAGGACAGGCCCTTCACCCCCAAGGGCGTCTGGGCGGTCGTCGACGGCATCACGGCGATCAAGTGGGCCTGGACCCTCATCGGCGTCGGCTCCGAGAAGGCCGTCGAAGACTACGCCAAGTGGTGGATCACCAAGGCCCGGCTGCACTCGGCGCGCATCGACGCGATCGCCGACTACTGGGAAGCGGCCTCCCAACGGCTGGCCTCCCGGATGCGGCTCGGGCACACCTTCGACGCCGAGTCCGCGGCCATCATCGAGGACCACCCGGCATTCAATGAGGCCATGCTGGCGTCCCGGCCGCCGGTCGGCAAGCAGCCGGGAGGCACGGCCGGTGGGACGCAGCACCAGCAGGAGCTGCCAGACCGTGGTGATGAGGACGGGCCGGCGAGACCCGGCAAGGGCCGTGGTCGAGGCCGCCGTCGCCCCGGCAAGCGCCAGCGTGAGACTGCCAGTGCCGACCAGGACCACGACCAGGACTGGCGACGGGGCCGCTGGGGGCGCCAGGCCGACGACGGCGGGGCCGACCACAATGACCGCGGCACCGGCGGCAGGGGCCAGTGGAAGTGGCAGCAGTGGCCCAGCCGTCGAGATGATCAGGGACGCCAGCGGCGCGAGGAGGCCGAGGACCGGCGCCAGGCACGGCCCGGCGGGGGCCGCGACCAGGGCAGGGACCAGGGCCGGGACCAAGGCCACAACCGGCGCCGCTAGGGACAGCGCGGGGCCTCGCCCGAGTCAGACTCCAGGGGCGAGGTACCCGACCGTCGGGGAGAACCCGTCCGAGTCAGACCGGCTGTGAAACGCCGGCGCAAGCAGGTCGACTACGTCCTCCTGTCTTTCTTTGACGGAATTGGGGCGGCGCCGGCGATACTGGAGCACACCCACGGCAAGCCCCTGGCGGCGTTTGCGTGGGAAATTGACGAGGCCTGCATCAAGCTCACCAAGGACAGGCTTCCGTGGCTCCGGCATCGCGGCGACCTCACATCGGACGACCCCGCGGCGGTGGCGGCGGCGGTGAAGAAAGCCGACCCGGAGGGCAAAGCCCTGATAGTTGTCACGGCGGCCCCGCCGTGCCAGGATTTCTCCCGCATCGGCCAGTCACCCGGCCACGCCGGCCAACGAGGGGCGCTGTTCCTGGCCACGGCGGAGTTTTACTGGAAGACCCGGTCGCTGCTCCCCGACCGGCGCTGGGCGTTCCTCTTCGAGAACGTCGTCATGGAACCGGCGCACTCCGACGCGGTGTCCAAGGCGCTTGGCGTCGACCCGATCATGGTGTGCGCCTCGGACTTCGGGTGGATATCGCGGCCCCGGCTGTGGTGGCTCTACCCGTCCATCTTGCAGGCCGCGGGGGACCCGGCGTCCGGGAAGCCGCTCCACTGGGCGAAACACGGGTCCTATCGGCGACTGCGGTTGGAGGAACCCCGGCAGTCGGAGAGTGAGCTCGTGGTAGACGACCTCCGGTNGGCGGGGGCCGCGACCAAGGCCACAACCGGCGCCGCTAGGGACAGCGCGGGGCCTCGCCCGAGTCAGACTCCAGGGGCGAGGTACCCGACCGTCGGGGAGAGCCCGTCCGAGTCAGGCCGGCCGTGAAACGCCGGCGGAGGCAGGTCGACTACGTCCTCCTGTCCTTCTTCGACGGCATTGGGGCGGCGCCGGCGATCCTGGAGCACACCCACGGCAAGCCCCTGGCGGCGTTTGCGTGGGAAATCGACGAGGCCTGCATCAAGCTCACCAAGGACAGGCTTCCGTGGCTCCGGCATCGCGGCGACCTCACCTCGGACGACCCCGCGGCGGTGGCGGCGGCGGTGAAGAAAGCCGACCCGGAGGGGAAAGCCCTGATAGTCGTCACGGCGGCCCCGCCGTGCCAGGATTTCTCCCGCATCGGCCAGTCGCCCGGCCACGCCGGCCAACGAGGGGCGCTGTTCCTGGCCACGGCGGAGTTTTACTGGAAGACCCGGTCGCTGCTTCCCGACCGGCGCTGGGTGTTCCTCTTCGAGAACGTCGTCATGGAACCGGCGCACTCCGACGCGGTGTCCAAGGCGCTCGGCGTCGACCCGATCATGGTGTGCGCCTCGGACTTCGGGTGGATATCGCGGCCCCGGCTGTGGTGGCTCTACCCGTCCATCTTGCAGGCCACGGTGGACCCGGCGTCCGGGAAGCCGCTCCAGTGGGCGAAACACGGGTCCTATCGGCGACTGCGATTGGAGGAGCCCCGGCAGCCGGAGAGCGAGCTTGTGGTAGACGACCTCCGGTTCCACCCGTCCGTGGCGGCGGGCCGGCTCAAGTTGCCGTGCGCCACCACGCCGGCCGAGGACGATGCCGGCCGCCCGGCACCGAAGAGGGCCAGACAGAAGCTGTCGGAGGCCACCAAGGCCCGGTGGGCGGCCGATTCCCGGCGCTTTGCACCCTGGCACTACACGGAGGAGGCGATGATGACCGACAAGGCCGGCAAACTCCATGTCGTCCCGGCGCCGGTCAGCGAGCGCCTTCATCACATCCCGGCGGGGTACACTGACACCCCCCACCTGGATGACAGGGCCCGGCACAGAGTGCTGGCGAACGGCTGGCACTGGGGTGTGGCCCAACGCCTGCTGACGATCCTCCTGGCGGCCTCGACGGTGCAGCCACCATACAATGGGTCGTCGAACAGTTCGGCTTCGGCGGCGTGCCCATGGAGCCCCCGCCTCGGGAGAAGACCGACCTGCACCTCCCCGACGACGACCCACATCGTCACTGNGGCAGCCGGAGAGCGAGCTTGTGGTAGACGACCTCCGGTTCCACCCGTCCGTGGCGGCGGGCCGGCTCAAGTTGCCGTGCGCCGCCACGCCGGCCGAGGACGATGCCGGCCGCCCGGCACCGAAGAGGGCCAGACAGAAGCTGTCGGAGGCCACGGTGGGCGGCCGATTCCCGGCGCTTTGCGCCCTGGCACTACACGGAGGAGGCGATGATGACCGACAATCGGCAAACTCCATGTCGTCCCGGCGCGGTCCGCGAGCGCCTTCATCACATCCCGGCGGGGTACACTGACACCCCCCACCTGGCCCACCTGGATGACAGGGCCCGGCACAGAGTGCTGGCGAACGGCTGGCGCTGGGGTGTGGCCCAACGCCTGCTGACGATCCTCCTGGCGGCCTCGACGGTGCACCCGGTGACGGCGCACACGGCGGTGCCAGGCGCACCCCGGAGGGCCACCATACAATGGGTCGTCGAACAGTTCGGC
>BGNK01002811.1:464-32478 GCA_003297005.1 Symbiodinium sp. clade A Y106
TTCAACGCACGACGCTTTCATAAAATTGAACCACATGAAGGTCATATGTGGGCGCTAGCAGCATATACGCCGCAATCGTTTCGACGCTGCTCCGATGAAGTTTATCTGCAACTAGAAGAGCTCGGATTTCCGCTACGCAAATGAAAACGTCCTTCAATGCCAAACCTGACTTCAAGAAGTAGCCGATTCCGTGGGTCACTTCGAGAACGGGGTCCTTCAATGCCAAACTGACTTCAAGAATTGTACCATTCCGCCGTACAATTCGAGAACGGGGAATCCCACTTCTCTCGAACTGTCACAACAGTTATTTCAAACTTCACCGAGAAACGATGAAACTGCGCCATAGCACCATTCCAGCCGTTTCTGACAATGACATCTACAGTCCGGGTCCAGAGACTCGGCATCTGCCGCAGTCTTCACCACAGTCTTCACCGAGTCCGCGCGGATTTAGCTAGAAACGATGAAACTGCGGCATAGCACCATTCCAGCGGAATCTAGCATAACTGAGCTTGCAAACTCCGACCCTGCCAGGCCACATCATAGGCCAAAAGATTTTGCACGCGCTTTGCGCACTTTTAAGCCTTCTAAAAAACCAGCCTCTGAGCCCGCTGAAACAAAACGCGGTTTTAAAAACCAGATTACAAGAGAGAGACGCCCTAGGGAGTTCATTTGATAGAAACCGCTTCCAGAGGCCCAGCACTCTCCAAGCAGTATGTTCATTTGCTACTTCTTTGATCCAGGCGATGCTCATGTGTTGGCGACGACGACGGCGGCTACATGGCGAGCGAGCTCGTCGTCGCCGCTCGAACGCGACGGTCGGGGGCAAAACACTTCGGCTTTTTTTTCCCACACTCGCGGTCTTGAACAAGGTCGTAGCAGGCACTTATAGACACTTTGCGGCTTTTCTTGGTCCGGCAGCGATCTTCTTCCTGTCTCGGATATCCGCCTGCAACTTTCAAACAAGTGCCACAACTACAGATTCCACAGAAGTGCAAAAAACCAAAAGCGGTTGTCTTTGATGGCCAGAAGGAAACATCTCAAAGCGTTGGCAGTGATTTCGTCTCCGGTGTTTTTCAATCGTCAACTCTACAGGCAACTGGCATAAACGATCAAACTCCTACCTCGCGATTTAATGGCCCTAGAGAGCGTTAGTGCCAGTGATTTGGTCTCCGTGCTCTTGAAAAACGACCGAGCAGCGTGCAGAGTTTAAGGGTCTTCGAAGGGGGCTTCAAGGAGGCTTCAAGGGTGGGCTTAAGGGTGACTCCCTTAGGGGAGGCTCACCGCCTTCAAGGAGGCTTGAAGAGGGGCTTGAAGGAGGACTTGAAGGAGGACTTGAAGGTGCTTGAAGGGAGACCTGAACGTCCATCTGAATTTTGATTAATTCAGCACTTCAAAGCTGTCGGACAAAAGCAAAGTTTGAAATCTCAAAGTTTGATTTTCTTGGTGCTTGCGTTTTCTTCTCTTTGATTGTCTGTCTGCTTAAAAGGGGGCTTAAAGGGAGACGAAAAGAAGGACAAAAGGCGGAGAACTTAAAAGGGACTTTCCAGGGCTGAATTTTGTTTTCTTCGATTTTTCATCTCCTAAAACGTCTTCGTCGCTGAGCAGCGATGGGTTCTCATACAAAGACGTCCTGACGCGGTTGAGCTAAAACACATACTCAACAGTTGCAAAGAACTTTTCTAGCTGAAGGTCTTGTTTGAACATGGAACCGGACACCTGCGGGCATTTTGGAAAACTCTTCTTCCAGCACGGTTTGTTGCTGCTTCAGGCTTCTGCCAGGAGTTCATCCAGCTCAATCGGCACCGTTGTAAGTCGTGAAACTCCCGTCTACCAACGCTTCACAGATGCGTGTGCAGCCAAGACCAAGATGTTGAAGAGTTATGGTTTGCGCGTTGGTAGTTTGCTGAAATTTCTTGCTTGATGTCTGTTGGAGACCAGTGGGCGTGGTTCTCGAAAACGAGTGGGTCGAGGGAAGGTCTGGGCCAGCTGCACCTTTTGAAATCGAATCTGCGTTGCATTGCTGTTGCGATTTCTTGCGCTAGGTTTAGCACCGCTTGAAGGAGGGTTTGCCAGCTTTGAAAGATCAGTGGATGAGCGTGATGCACAAATTAATTTTTTAAAACATCAGATGCAAAGTTTTTTCAAATGACCTTTCCTTCCGTTTTTCTCTACACTCGATCTAACTGTGTTTCACTATGCCAGTCATAATCTGCACAACAAGTGTGCAATCGCTTCGACAGATTCGTCCTACTCTTCCAGTAACGCTGAAAATAAAACAGCAGCACCAATTAGTGTTTCGTGTTTTGTTATTTCTACTTGATTTTTTCTGCTGCATGCTTTTTTAGATTTTTTTGGGGTTTTTCGGTATAGTTTTTTTTTTTTTGGCTTTTTTTTGTTTTCACTGTGTAGGGTTTTTCTTCACGTTTTTTGCCTTTTGCAGTTTTTTTTTTCGTTTGCTTTTGAGTGTGATAAGTTGATGACTTTTATTTCACGTTTTTTCTACGTTTTATGGGTGTCAGAGACTTGATTGAAATAGATGGAAAGGCCGACATATTTGTATCCACGATATTGGAGTGAAGACTTGTTTTTGGACGGCGTTGCATGGCGGAAGATTCATTCGCTGGATGCATTTTTTGCCACTGGACGGTGGACGTGTCTACAGAAAATTGAGAAGTGACGCTTTTCTTTGATGGAGGTGCCTGTGTGTAAGTTTCTTGTGCATTTTGGAAGAATTCAGTGCGGGGCTTTTCTCTTTGTCGACACACTTCTGAAGATCCTGCCCGCGAAAGAACATAAGTTTCCAGTCCAGCGTTCACACGTGTACAGCATTCGTGATGGGTTCTTGGACTCAGAAGCTGCGGCCTGGAACCAACGCACATGAGGGCATTCAAACTCCATTGACAGAGCTCCAATCTATAGATTGGAAGCTTCCTTCGAAGAGCAATGGACCTTTTTCGTAAATTAATATATTGCCTTGTAAATGCGTGGTGCTTCGTTCACTCTGCAATGGTTCATCGGGGGTGCCGTGTGGGACTGGCTGCAAGCACAAGCTGTGATGAGCGAAGCAATGGTTTCTTTGGCTGCATGGGTGTTGTGGCAGTTTTGTGCAGGATTTTCATGGAGAGCTTCCCCGCTGGCAATCGCTGCGCGCTTGATTGAATTCGTGCATGTCACCTTTCTTTTAATCAGAATCATCAAACGGACAAATGCTAGCTTGCATTTGAGTGCATCGCGTTCTTGCTGTTGCTGCTTTCAGCTCCGAGTGCCACTCACGGATTCGCTGCGTTACTCTTTCGCAGGGCCGATGCTGAGCGGCTCAGGTCATTTCCTGATTTGGATTGTCGCTGGCTTGGTAACCATGCATCATGGGCAGTCGTCACATGTGGGAGATGCGTCGTGTATGAAGTGCAGCGAGTATACCACCCTGGGCACCTGCATGCTGGAAGAAAAGCCTTCGTTTTTTTTTCGCGGGCTATCTTCCTGTCACGTGCACTATGTGATTATGAGGTTGCCATTCTGCCAGCGCCTTCCAGGTTACGATTTCAAGAACACGTGTGTTGATGGGGTTGTTTGCTTTCTTGGAAGTTTCGAAATCGAGGTAAAAGCTGCCCATTCCATTAAGGCTGGGATGACTTCGTGACCGATCGCCGTCACTTCGATTGGAACGACCTTCGATTGCAGGCACCTTCCCGGCTTCACGGCTTCACTGTCTGGTCACGACCGGCGCAGCCAGAAGGTCTGCATGTAGAGAGGGCCAGAAGGCAAGGAAGGGAGAGACGGAGCTGCAGAGAGCCACTGCTCTCGAAGGCAGAGTCTGGCGACCTCTGGTCTTGGCAGAGCCTCGTGCGACAACGCCTACCCGACATCGACTTTCTTGCGGCCAGGTTCTCAGACCCGATTTTGGAGCACAGAATCCACGCGTCTGGTTTGGAAAGCTCAGCTGTGGCACGTTCAGGACGTAGGACGTCTTAATTACGCTAGGCGACGTTGCCAAAGCATGATGACCACAGTTGACAGTTGCCTTCCAGTGTGCTCACATGTGTGGACAGAACTTCGGGAAGACTGTCAAATCAACCCAACAGCCGAAACAAAGTCGGGTCAGCATTTTTGTGTAGATATCTGTCATGATATTATTGTTGTTACTTCCATTATTATTGATGTTATTCTTGTTATTCTTCTGGTTTTGAATTTTTAGCCGTTGTCTGCCCCAGGCTCGCGAGGTGCTGTTTGACCACGGCCTTCCCAGGTGCTCCGCAGGGTTTCGAGACTTTGGGGCGCTCCAAGGGAGAAGGAGCTTACGAGGTCAACCACATAATCCAGACATGGAATCTAGGTCTAGGTCCAGCTACGGCATGGTTTTGCAGACCAACATTCCCTGGACCCTTCGGTACTCGTGTTTCAACCATATGTTCTGAGATCACTCTGCATGATGCGTCATAAAGAACCCGGAGCATACCACACTACCCCCGCAGATGCTTTCTGGGCCATCTGTTTGCTGCAGCAGTGCGCTTGGCCCTCAACCGAACTGTCACAGCTTTTGCACAGAAAGATTGGACAAGTATCCAGCTCCGCTTTCGCTTTCACAGCTTTCGTTGGACTTGGTCAGCAGTCGCGGGAGCCAGGGACGGGTGACAAAAAGTTCTGCTGTAGCTTTCGAGACAAAAGTGACAGTGGGCAATGTACATTATCTGCTCGCGCGACCATGTCGAGGCATCGGCGACTCTGCGGGCGAGGCTCGTGCCCCAAGTGCAGGTTGTAACGCTTGTTCAGTCCGAAGCGCATGCCGATGATTTGTTGCCGCCTGAATTCTGCGAACTTATGTTGGAAGAAAGCTCAGAAGGCCCTGCGCTTCTGTTTGAAGGACAGCTCGCAGTGTCCGACGTCGGAACTGGAGCTGCTTTCTGATGTCCAGCCCCCAGCAGACACCTCGCCCAGGACATCCCTGCCTCAGCTTAAGACAGTCGAAATCAGAGCAACGACAGAAGGGACCTTGCTGCACAAAGCGGGTCTGTGCCCTGCGTCCCAGGATTTCCTGAGCTTTGAGACCCGACCCTGAAGCTGCGAAGCTCGATAAGTATAATCTAGCATATTATTTAATAGGTTGTGCATCATGAGTATACTATGGTTACAACCTTTGAACTGTACACCTGGTAAGATCTATGAGGGAACCTTTGCCCGTTTTGGGAAGATAATATACCACTTTTGGGATCATGGATGGGAGAATTGGGTATTCTTATACTGGTGTTGGCCATAGGGAAGCAGTGGTGATATCTAGGTGAGATGTAGTGGGAAGTGTAGGAATGATCTTCGAGTTTGGATGCCGTCTTCGATTGTCTATACTATACTGGCATTGGTACTGAGGAGGTGAAAGATATGTTGGTTGAGATGCAGGGGAGAGTAGGAATTGTCGGCGCATGGGGTGACTGGCATGATTACCCGAAGCGGGCAGGGGTTTTGCTGACTGACACAGTCCTAGACAGACCCTCTCGGGAAATAGACATGACCAGACAGGTGGGGAGTTCTGCACAAAGCAAGACTTGAAAACGTCAACATGAATTCTCTCCGCTGCACCCAGCTTACATGTTCGGTTTTTCGCTAGCTGCAGCTGAAATGTAGTTGAGTCGAACTGGGTCGAACCCAAACTAATCTTGTCGCCTCTGATTCAATCAATTCCAAGCCAGGCCATGCTTCCCGGTATCTGCTCCTACACAGAACCTGAACACCCTCAATCTCGAATCCGCAGACGCAAAGTAGATTTCAATACGTGATGCGATGACGGAGTGACTGGGCATGCGGAGCCAGGGTGACAGCTGGCTCCAGTAGGCTTTCCGTAGAACGCCTTGAAAAGAGCTCTCAAAAAATTGTGATAAACCCGTAAGTCCCGAACCCGAAGCATCCGAAACTGTGAGGTCATTCAGGGCACTTTCCATTCGGTGTTCTTCTCAGTGGAGCTGCTCCTGGGGACTCGATGGCCCGTCCTCGCAGCCTTAGATGCCCTGAGGCCTCCGGGGAGGAAAGCATTGGGGTTAAGGGCTTACATAAGGCTGTAAACAAGATTGAGCGTTTCGGGCGATAAACATTGCAGGGGTTTAGGGCTTGGGCTTGAGGATTTGCGGCTTTGAGTAAAGCATCTACGTAAGCGTTTCGGCGTTTCGGGGTACGGGGTGTGGAGTGTCTCAGCAAATAACTTAGCTTACAAGCCGTGATGCCACTTGCAACATAGTCCGGCTCAGATTCTGCTTTGCCTGAGGTTTTTTGAGGCATAGCCTTTCCAGTGAAACCCGTCATACGCCAAGCCCTAGCGGCTTCGGCCGTCAGCTTGGCGTGCCAGTGCCAGGATCCCCGAGTATCACGACGATCCGGATCTGAGCTGCGAGGGCTCTCAGGCCGCTGAGCAAAGTTTCTCCGGTCATAGGAGTTCTTGAGGGCAGCTCTCAGCTGCCTTTCTTCCTGTCCGGAGAGGCGACGGTGATGGACTGGTCGCCTCCTCGGCACCGGAAGCTCTCTTTCTGCTAGTGGTCCTTTGTCGAGTATGGTGTTGATCACCTGGGACGATGCAGGTGTAGTCCGTTCGTATTCACTCTTAAAGTCCTTTCCCGTTGTCTTTGAGAGCCAGCAGAGTGTTGGGCGAGGCCGCGTTTGCGGCTGGCCTTTCGACCTGAAGCTGATTGGCACGCCCGATCTGGGGATTAAATGGGTCATTGACGTTTCATGTGTCTGGCACCGGCAGGTACCACGAGGCCAAGTATTTGGTTTACAGCCGCAGCTTCCAGGCAAATTGGCTGGCCAGCATGGAGGACACCTGAATCAATCAGAGCCTTAAATTTCAGCAGACGCTGAACCCGGACCCCAAACCTCAAAACCCCAAACTCTTACACTCGATAAAGCCGCCCTGAGCTCTCTCCTCCGAATGGTCGCAGGAATGCGCCTACGGCTTTGCCATGGTCTCGCTGTACAAGCTTGTCATTTGTGCAGAGACGCCGCTTTCTCGGCTTGGAGAGCTGCTTTTTGGTTTCTTTTGGTTTGGACGTCTGGTTTCAGGGTTGCAGCAGGTTTTTCGGTGAAGGTTTCAGGCTGAGGGATTGAGTCTATCATAGTGTTTTGATGGCGGCGGAGTCAGCATGAGATTCTTGCACCGCTTGCTGTACCATCATCTTGGAATAGCTTAAGCTTTCTTACTTTCGGCGGAGCGAAACCTCTGTGCTGCGGCCCCGGATGTCGGGCTTTTTGGCCGACGACTCCAGGATCTTTAGGCGAGGGCCCAGCTTCCTCGGCTGAAGCTCGAAGGAGCATAAAATCAGCTCGGGCCCAAGGCAGGCAGAGTGCGTCAACCAGTATGCGGTGCTCATCGACAACCTGTTTCGAGCCCGTTTCTCAGTTCAATCTCAAGTGTTTCTCGTTGCGGTCCTGCTAGATGTTTTTTGTTTCGACCTTCCGCCCTGCTGGGGCACCGTTTCTTCTCAGCATTTCGCCTTCATGTTGGCGGACTGCTGCGCAAGCCCAGATGAAGTTCAGGGTGTGTTGTTTTTCTGGATGCTGTCTTTGGGCTGGACTTCTTTGTACCTAATCAAGCAACTGAAGTAAACTTCTGAGGGCTGGAGCCCACAACGCATGAAACAATGGCGAGTAGCAATGTCCACAACAATTCAATTGACGATAAACGCTACCATGCGGATGACAACGACAGCAAAACGCAAGAAGGTTCATACTCGAGTAAATATGGCAACTGCAGTACCAGGGAGAAGCCGAAGAACAGCAAAAGAACAACCGACAGTGCAGATCTGCTAGATAGCAGCACCGGCAACACTGGTTTCTTACTGCGATAATCTCGATAGCACGCATCTCTAGCAACGATAACTGCGCCCCAAGCCCTAAACCCTAAACCCAAGCCGTGGCAACGATAGCTAAATTCATAGAGAAAGAGAGCCGGACCCAGGAGCGGGACTGGCGCGAGGTTGTTGGGAACGCCTGGCACCTGCCCTGTGCTTAGGAGGGATATGCGGGCTTCAGATTCTCGGTGTTCTGGTCGGATTTTGAGATGAGTTTCTGTCTGGCTTGTGCTGGTGTCTGGTGTCCGATTGATCCAGTTGCAGAAAGGTTCGGCTTCTTGGATCGTGTGCGACCAGCCTTGAAGCGCCACGAGTTCCGCCTGGATTTCACTCCGGCGGAGCTTCAAGGCTCCTTGCTTTCCACATGTCGGTGTGCTCTATACCCGCAACTGTGTGCTTTGAGGATCGCTGTAGGGCCGTTGTTCTTATCAGGGCTTATCAAATCATGGTTGAGGCCACCTTCCGAATCTTGAACTCCTCTTGGACGGCGAGTCGCCCCCGGAGGAGTTCCAGGGTCCGGCCCCTGGCCCTTCGACGGTGAGACGACGCATGGCTGTCCTCACTTTTGTCTGCCAGCAGACTCGCTCTGGCAGGCGTGAAGTTGTCACCATCATTTGCTGGTGCGGTCTCGTCCGTCCTGGCCAGCCCCGATTGCTTTGCGTTTCTGGGAGTGCGGGATGGATACCACGGAGGGTGTGTTTGGTATGTTTCCTGGCAGTTCCATTCATAGATTGGTCGTAGTGCTTCTTTCGCATTCAATTCATGTGACGGTTGTGGCATTCGAAAAATGCGAGTATACAGGGTCCATATCGGGGTCCTTTTTCCACACATTCCCGTGGTAAAAGTTGTTTGGCGGATATCTCGGCGAATCAGCCTCTTCTGAGGAGACTGAGAGAAGCTAGTGATGGTACCGTAAACGGTCATTGGGTGAATAGGACTCACATAGAGCAGCCAACCCCACCGGGTGAAAACTTAGATGCGAACTGCACCATGTGCGTGGTTCGTTGTCCACTGTCAACATCAAGTATCTTTGCAACCGGTGCCGTCACCCCAATCATCACCATCCTTACTCCTAGTCCTCCTGCGACTGCTGCCGCTGCTGCAGTGGCAGTGGTACGACACAGTCGACGACGACTGCTGACTACTGCTACTGCCACTACTGCGACGACTACTACTACTACTGCTGCTGCTGCTACTACTAGGAGGAAGGACGGAGGGAGAGAGGGAGGCAAGGACGGACGAATCGCAGTTTTCCACTGAATGAAGCCTGGAGGCAAATCTGCCGAAGACATACATGGCCACTTCGAAGGAGGCCACTCGGGATTCGATAGGGTTCAGGGGTTTACGGGTTAAGCTTAGGACCCTTTCGCATTGGGCCTTGGTGGTGGAGGCGCCGCAGGGGAGCCCCCGATATTAACCGTTCGACAGTTGGTTGGCAAGCAGGATTCCGCGATGTGAGTTTGGCTAAGTAGCAGTTGGAATGTCAAAAGGGGCAGAACAGAAGTGCGAATCGAGCATGGATCTTTAGACTAGACCTCAGCTGTCTTGGAAACAGTGTGTTCATAAAGCTTCATAAATAAATCGAGGTGCCTTTGATCCACACTCTCTCTTCGTTGCACCTGTTGGACGTCTCTTGTGCAAGATCTGTGCCTTTGGCAGGGCGCGGTGGGGTTGGAGGCACCGTCGGTCGATGGGCGCATATCTGCATCATTTGCTGAGAGACAGAAGGTCAAGTCTGTGCCAAGACTGCCACATATGTCAGGCTCGGCGCTTCCTGTACGTGACGATGGTATTCGGTCAGCAGTCCGCCCATCATGTCCGAGTCGTGCGGAGTACGGGGGAGTTCGGTTTCTATCGACAAGGGACGGAAGTTCTGACATGTGCGTCGCAATGGTGAGAGCCTTCCCTGGCAGGTACGTTCCCTATATCCCACGCTTCGTGTCACGAGCTGAAGCACTCGGCTCGAAACTGAGAGCTGCCCAACCGAGCCTTGCCAAGACCGTGAGTTGAACGTCAAGCTTGAATTCCGCATGCACTCGTCTGCCATATTGGGCGAAGTGTGCTTAAGTCTTAAGTGAACGGTACACGCTAGGCCATTCTCTTCGTGTAGTCTGTGGCAAGGCATCTCGAATCTCGTCCTGTTCTGCCTGGACGAGGAGGCTATGCAGCTGTGTCGCTCGCTGCCTGAGCGAGCAGAGAGGTGCCAGAGGGCCGGGTGGTGGGGAAAGTGACAGTGTCTTGCTTCCAAGTAAGGCCTTTACCTTCAGTTACAGTCATGAGGGTGCTTTTCCTCCCAGTAACCGCGCAATTGTTGTGGGCAGCTTACCAAGTTTGTTGAAGGTGCATACCTGGCACGCCCTCGATCCTCAACAAGTTTACACTGCCCGGCTCTTTTCGTTGCGGATACTGCGCAGCCGGCACAGGGGTAGCCCTGAAAAGGCAGCACGCAGCCGATTCCCGCAACCCTTTGCCCGAAGATCCGTGAAACTGAGACTTTTCCCTTTCGTATCGAATGGCCAGGCCCAGGCTGCCGTGGCTCTGCCTGGCCGCTGTCTGGCTGTGCTCGTCCTCGTCGCTTCTGGCGAAGAGCAAGGACGCCGAGGAAGTCTGTGGGCTGGAAGGCACCCCTGGGAGCGCGCAGAGTGCCCGCAGTGCCCGCAGTGCCAGCCTGGCACAGCTTTGGATTCGTCGTGAAGCTGGGGCTTTCTGCGGGGCGGACCTTTCCGAGCTGAAGACCGTGACTCTCCTCGTCCACTGCCGCCAGACGCGAGAGGTCTGCGAGCTGCGGCGGCCCCTGATCCTCTCCTATGAGCCCTTCTTTCGGGAAGTTCGCTGGCTGCTTTCCTGGCCCAACTCGACTGGCCAGTTGCGAGCGGAGGAGCATCTCTGTGAGAAGTTACAGTTCGGGGACCCCTACCTCTGTGTGACGAAGGTCGGAAAGCAGCTGGAGAGGGAAGGAACCGGTTCCACAGGCATCCTCTACATGCACTTCGACGCCGTCTTGGCCCCCTGCGCCTTCGCCCAGCGCTTCGATGCCCGGAAGATTGGCCTCGCGTTCGGCTCCAAGGCCCAGCTGCGCTTCGACACCTTCGAAGGCCTCGACCGGTGCAACGGAATCCGGGCCGCAGGCTTCGAGTCGCTTCCGAATTTGCACTGTCCCTGGCACCTCTGGGAGTCGAACCGCCAGCGCTTGTGGGATGCCCTTGCCGAGCTCCGACACGGGGGGGTGTTGTCACTTCCGCCGGAGCTGTCGCAGGGCTGTTGGACAGGCTACGACGACCTCTTTTACTTGCCGTGGCCAGCTCTTGACACCTACGGCGTTCTGGCGGAGATCTTTGCACGGCACAATGTCCACCACGAGATCGCAGGGCCAACTGCCCTGGCCATCACCAGGAGCCTGAAAGGCCTTGAGATGCAGGACTTCGGTTGCAACCTCGGGGTTGTAAAGCCTCTCGTGTTGCAGGTGGTGACTGCACCCGACTTCGTATGTGGTCATGAGGTACATTACCAGGAAGACGGCATGGTGGCGGCCGTGGAAGCAGTCATCAAAGGAAACAGCACTCTCCTCCTCCAAACCTTCGCGAATGAGAAACGAAATTTCCTTCGCATCCTCGACTGGGGTGTTTGGGGAGAACTGCCTGCTATGTGCATCTTACTTGGGGCAGGCTTAGCTTTGTGTCTGTGTCCGGACACCCGTGATCGGGTCCTTTTCTCATACATCGTGTGTGCGATCTACGTGCTGGTTTCAGTAGTCATCGACCTGTCCATGGCCGTTCAATCCATCCAGGCGCCCCATGAGGATTACAAGTTTGAGCCCATGTGTGCGGTCCTTTTGACAGAGCTTCTGAAGCTCGTGATCTCCCTCTGCCTAATCCTATATGCCCAACGCAGCCGTTGCAGAAGTGAAATGATGCCAAGCACAGAAGACGTGGCGTGGCTTGTTCTACCGGCAGCAATTTTCACCTTGAACAACATCTTGGTGTGGTGGGCCATCGGGAGGAATGACATCTCTACTTTCGGGGTCTTCCGGGACACCATGATCCTTTGGACAGCCTTCCTCTGGCGGATGGTCTTCGGAGTTCCCTTGGGGCCGGCTCGCCTCCTGGCCATTGCGGTGTTGGTCTTCGGCCTGGCTCTGAACCAGCTTGAGAACTTGCTACAGAGCCGCTTCTCCTGGCCCCTGTTGCTGGTGCTGTTGATGACTGCCTGCAATGCTCTGGGCTCGGTGGTGAACGAGTTCGCATTGAAGCGCCGGGACGGCATGGACATCAATGTCCAGAATGCTATTCTGTACGCAGCAGCTGTAGTGTTCACCGCTCTTCTGATCCTGGTTTCCGGGAGAGGCTTGGATCTTTACAAGCATGGCTTCTTTGAAGGGTTTACAAGGCACACCATGTTCACGGTGATCATGCAGGCCTTCGCAGGACTGGCTGTCTCCAGGATACTCAAATACTCGGATGCCGTGCAGAAGAATATCGCCGCATGCCTAAGAGGCCCTATTCTGGTTGTCATCTCGCCTGCTTTTGTCCGTTCCTCTGCGAACATTCTGACCTTCTTCTCTGCCGCGATAGTCGCCTCAGGCTGCGCTATCTACTTACACCAGGGGCCCGTAAGTGCCAACAATAGCTTCAAGGACAAGAGCCGCAGTGCGTCTTACTGACAGGTCGTTTGGTTGACAGGACTGCAGCGAAAGACGAAAAGGCATGAAGCCAGCCATGATACAGTGATAAAGTGCTGGCATGAAGGCGATGACAGTGAGCAGCTCGAGGCAAATCTGGGGTGGCCCTATCTCTCCCCTGTGCTGGTAGGCTTGCATGACAAGATTTTTGTTGCAGCGCTGGAAGGCCCTATGCTTTCTGTCCATTCTGTAAATACGCTTATATTTCCAGGCGTTGTGTTGTCATCGGCTTGCTAAGGCCACTAGTGTTCCTCTGGCTTGGTGTGGATGTCTTCTGGCCGGCGCCTTGTGCGTGTGCTGCACGGGTGCAAGTCCTACTCACTGCAACAACTGCAATACTATTATGGGGTTTCCTTATTATAGCTACAGTATAATGGGCCCAAGACCTTATTCTAATTATGAAGGCCCCTATATTACATAGTGACCTGCGCGCGATAAGAGCCGAAAGCGCCAGCAGCCTGACAAGGTTGGACTTCGACGTCTTTCTGCTTGGGGATCCGAGCCGGGCTGTGTTGGGTGATTCGCAACGGAGGCGGATGCACCTCCTGCGGTGGTTTTGGCTTGTAAGGAGCAGGGTGTAACAACTTTTGGAAGTGATAAGTGGTCGCAGCTTTTTCCAGTTGGTGCCGGTTCTCCTCTATCAACAATGCCGGGGCAGTCTCTTCAGCTCTTGCTGGTAGAGTCTTGCCGAACCTCTCGCCGCCCGAACCGTCAGCATCCGCGAGCATTTTGCTTTCAGGCCATTAGTTGGGGGCTGTACAGTCCTTGGGGCCAAGACTTCCGCTGACCATGGAAGCTAAGCTGAGCCTACTTCTGCTCGGCGAGTCCCATCTTGCCCATGTCGTGGACTGAGAGCTTTACGCAGAGTAGCAGTAGCGAAGGAGCAGTGTTAGCTGTACTAGGACCATGGCATTTTTTCATAGACGTGGTATTGCACGTCATCCTGGAGAGAAGTTGGTCTTCCCGTGTGCAAACAAGGCCCTTTGCTCCCTCAGCCTGAAGAACATCTTTGCCGTCCGATGCTGTCACCGCTCACTCAACCAACTAGCCAGGCTCTTGGCATCTTCAAGGGGTGCAAGCAGTGTATGGTTTCGTACTGGAGTCATTTCCACCACCACTGTGGTTGTGGTTGCCGTTGTGGTTGCCGTTGTGGTTGTCGTTGTTGTTTGTCTTGTTCTCGTTGTGGTTACCACTCGTATTTCATCTTTAGGCTTCTGAACGCGGTGACGGCCTCGAATATCATCGGTGGGATGACAATCTTGCTGCTGTTGCTGCTGCCGCTGCTGCTGCTGTTTTCTGATCTTGATCATGATGATCACAGTTACGGTGGTAGTAGATTGCCTGTTGCGTTGCAGGCGGTGCAGGCAGCTCCGTGCAAAGAAGGGGTCGGCACAGTTTAGACGTCAGAGGCTTTGTGCTTTGGAGGCGAAGGGCTTCAAAGTTTAAAACTCGAGGGTTTTGCTCCTATGCATCCCTAGGGCATGGAGGTTTAGGGTTAAGAGCCACTATCCTCTGACAAATGGGAAGTGCCAATGAGAATGCAAATCGTGATGTGCAAAGGGGGAGGCAGGTTTCGGCGACCGGTGGAGATCAAGACGGCTCTATGAATCTGCAGTTCCCACTTGTCAGCGAGGGCTGTGGGGTTTGGGGGTTTAGGGTCTAACGGTCTAACAAAACATGACTAGACGTCCAGAAGATGCTTGACCCAAGCATTATTGTGAAGGGACAGAACGGTCCATTCAGCGACATAAGCGTAAGGAGTTTCACGGCACAGCGTATTTCGACAGCGTCTCGGAGAAGGCTTTTCGCTTTTGTTTCCTTGCCAACACCACGAACCCTTCACAGCATCTGCAGCACAAACGTCTGTCCGCGGCTTTTCCCAGACGTCCTCGAGCTGAGCCTGAAAATTCAAAAGCTCCAAAACTCTGTACACGGCCTGGCACAATCTCTGTGCTCTCCGAGGTTTGTGGAGGTCCAGCTTCTCTCGGGGGTATCCCGGCTGCAATCTTTGGAACGCTCGGATCAGACAATATCAGACATGAAGTGTGATCCTTCATCGTCTCACCCAGCAGCACCCAGCCTTTTATGAGGAAGGCTCGTATTGTGTAGTAAGGGGCGGAAGAACGTTGGGATTGGTGGGTCCATCTAAACCCCGGCGCACACCCTTAAGGACTTCTGGATGTTGAGGGTAGGGACCTGGTGCTGAGCATTGACGGGGTGCAGTGGAGCCCCAAAGCTTGAGTTTTGTGCTGCGTTCCTTTGCGTTTCAAGATCGAAGCCCTGAACGCTACTCCCAAACCTCACGACCCTCCAACCGCATCTCATACCCGGTAAGCCTTCAACTGCGACCTCAACCTCTAAAACCCCTGAAGCCCTGAACCCCTAAACCCCAAAACCCCAATCGCCCTAAACCCCTAAACCCTATCCCTGAGCCCTTTGCACTCCCGGGCTTAAGCCACGGGGACGAGCTGCTTCGAGCCCGAGTCGGAGAAGCCAGTCTTTATGAGAAGCCTGGGGGTAAAGTTTAGGGTTTGGGTTGTGTGGGGGTTTAGGGTTTAGGGTTTAGGGCCCAGGGTGTAGGGTTTAGGGTTCGAAGTTCAGAGTTCAGGTTGTTTGGGGTTTTGTAGGGTTTAGGGCTTTAGGGATTTCAACGATGTTTAGAGTTTAGGGATTCGGCATGTTTTGGCGATGTTTGGGGTTCAGGGATTAGGGTTACCTTGTCCTGCTGCATGACACCTATTCAGCCTACATCTTCGTTTGGCGTGCGCGCACATAGCGGGTGTTCCTTGAGGTTTAGGGTTTAGCCTACGGCTTGAGATGGGTCAGGGCATGTTCTGCATCCTAGACCTTAAGTCCCCAAGCTGTCAGCGCAGAGTCCATCATAGGGACCCTTAAATAGGCCTTATGAGGTCCTTGTTTTAGGTATTAAGGCCCCCTACCCCCTACCCCGCTCCCCCCTAAAAACCCCTTGGGTCCTTATGAATCCAAGACCTTCAAAAACCGCAGGCAAGCTCTTACTTCATCACTCTAAACTTGGCTCCTACCTCGGCCGTAGCTCGGCAAGACAGGGTTTGGGGTTTAGGGTTTCGGGTTTAGGGTGTAGGGTTTAGGGTGTAAGGTTTAGGGTTTAGGGTGTAGGGTGTAGGGTTTAGATTTAGGAAATGGTGTTGGGTTTGGGTTGAGCGCCTGTGTGCATGCTTGCTATCTCTATTCTTCAAAGGGGAGAGCGATTGTTTCCAGCGTTGATGGTCTAAAGCATCAGTGAGCACAGGCATTTGTAGATTTGGGCTTCGGGGTTTCAATCAGGGTGACGAGGTTTCTGGTGTGTATATGTGATGGATGTGAATCTTGCTTGCAGCAAATCCTAAACTCTAAGCCCCAAGCCCTGCCGCCGCACTGGAGTCTTCACCGTGTGGTGGCTCGGCTTGGTACAGTCAATCTCTAATGACTTCGACGTCTGGAGTATTCAGCTGTTAGCCATAGCCACTATCATTCTTAGAAGAAATGTTTCTGTCATCGTCGTTGTTATGCTTGTTAAAGCGATTAAGACTCGTATTCTTTTTTGATACAATCACTATCAAAAGCATGAGTAGCGTGAGAACCGTGCAAGTATGGAGTGCGAGCAGTTTGATGAGTATGTTTAGCATGCCTAGTGTAGCTAGTATGACTATGATGAGAACTTCCATTCGTATAGCAAGTATGATGGCTACCGTGATTGCGACGATATCTGTGAGTATTGTGATGGTTCTGTTATCTTTGGTGCCGGTGTTGTGGTTGTCATAGCTGCTGACCGCTCCAAAGGCAATGCAGGGGGAACCCCTCAAAATTGCACCGTACGACATCTCAGGAATCGACTCCGACCCGGGCTTTTTGACGAGTTGGCTTGCAGTCAACCTTTTGCAGTGGGCACGAATGGATCAGATTCCAGTGACTTGCCTGAATCTGTCCAGCGCGAGCAGTAGTCAAATTAGGAAACCAATAATAGAGACCTGGAGTTTCGGACGTGCAGGTGATGCACAATGTGCAGCTGCAGATGAGACAAGGGGATACCGGCCCCACTGGCATCTCACGCCGCTTTGCACAGCTGAACAGTCCGATGCTCAGCTTTGGGGATCCGGGGATACGAAAAAAGTATGCATTACATGGTTTGGGGTTTAAAGGTGTCGAGTTTAGGCCTGCTGTTAGTAAGGATTTCGCTTCGAGGGTGATGCGGCGGATGGTCTCGAAAATGTGTGGCAGAGCACCTCCGCTGTTTTTTCAGAGCCAGACTGGAAGGCTTGAATTTGATCTGAACCCATGTTTTTGTTTCATCCTCCCGACTTTCAGCCTTGGAACAACCGTGACAGGCAGACGCTCGAGCCGGATAAATATGAATCATGCCAGAGCCGCGAAATCACTGCGGATGGAGATTTTGATGGGCTGTTGTCTTGATGCGGCTTTCCTCATTGACTTCAGGTAGCTATCAGAGGTTTGGCCAGAGTAGTGGCTTGTAGATGTGGTCATAACTTAGTGCTTACATATGCAAGTTAGTAGGTATGTATATGTGCATGTGCATATGTATGGGTATGTGTCTGCATATGCACATGTTCATGTGCATGTAAGTACACATGTGCCTGATGTAGATGCGTGTATATATGTGTGCATGTTTGTACGTATGCACGCATGTACGTATGTTTGTGTGTACGTATGTACGTATGTACGCCAGTACGCAAGTAAGCAAGTAAGCAAGACATTCACACATAAATGCATACATACATACATACATACGTGCATACATACATACAGACAGGCAGGCAGACGGACAGACAGACGGACAGATGGATAGACGGACAGACGGACAGACGGACGTACGGACGTGCATGCATACAGGCATGCATGCATATAGGCATGCATAGATACGCGCACTCAGCTAGACACATGAAGACCTGCACAAAAACACAGGTATGCATGCATACTTCCATGCATGCATGTAGGCATACATACATGCCTACATGCATGTGTGTATATGTATGTGTGTGTATCTGTATAGACACATGCACATGTGTGTGCGTGTGTGTTGCATGCCCACACTCCTGCTGTTGCTGCTGCTGCTGCTGCTGATATGCCTGTTGCAACGAGGTGAGTTGGCGCGCATGCTTGCGTTCGCCAACCTCAAGCAGACCAGGCCTTGATATCAGTCACTGCTGAGCTGGGTCTGCAGAATTAACCACGATTGAAACTGCTAGCAATATGACCTTGAAACCTTGTCTGCAGGTTTTCCTGCACAGCTATTGAACACGCCGCGATGAAAGAGCTCATTATGAAGTTGCCACAGAACATGACGTGGACCGACTGCCGCTACTATGTCACTTGTCGAGTGATGTGCAAAGGCTAGACATGTGTCGTGGAGATGTAAGGCCAACATCTGTTTTCGGGTCCGGAACAGGGTTGCTGATACAGATGTTGTGTAATTGTTTTTTCGGTGTTTGCATCGGTCTGGTTGCATGTGTACAGCAGCCGGGTCTGTCGTCGGGTTTTGTTGTCATGCTCCTCCGCGCCCTGCTTGTCCTTGTTGTCATTATGCTCCTCCTCCTCCTCCTCATCCTCCTCCACCTGCAGATCATCATCGTCGTCATCATCATCGAGTTTGGCGAATCGTTGTCATGTCTCTCTCACATTGTGGAACATGTGCTAGCTGCCGCTGAAAGCAACCCAGGATGCCTTCGCCATCACCCGTGGGAGGAAGCACGGCGGACGCCGGTGTAAGTCGGAGCACCACTGGATTTGCCAGAAGCGCTAGGCTCAGTTGTGTTGGGGATGGGCGGTGCACTTCGGAGCTCACCAATTCCGGTTGAAATTTTTTCAACCAAGCAAGGAGGAAGACAGAAGATCAATCGGGTTCTGTGACGCCATACAACCCAGCACCGGTTTGCAGTGAATCAAGGCAACGCTGAGAACAGTTTTGCTACCAGCACGACTGCGCATCTAGTGGGACCTGCATCCCCAGTGCTGCATGCCTATGCTATTACCTACCCTGCCATGCGGAAGAAGCAGCGAGGCAGGCGCACCCTCCAGCGTTGTCCCAAGGCAATCTACAACCTGAGCCCCATCTCCAGAAATATGAAAAGACATTGTGGAACACGACTGGAGCCTAAAATCCCCAACCGTGCTTCAGTCAGCAGTCTGTGCATCCACAAGACAGCGCCCTAAGCAAAGCAATAACAACCAAAGACGGTGCCCTGTGAGTCGTGATTGTAACAGCAACATCAGTGACAACCAGGTTAAAAGCGAGAACGACAAAGACAATACTCGTAATCATAACGGCAATATCAATACTACAAACACAGGGCGAAGTGTACGGCTGGTGCTCAGGATCAAAGTCTTGAGATCAAATAAGTAGCAATCATCATCACCAGCATCACTATCATGATCATCACCACCATCATCCTCATCGTCATAATCATCATCGTCATCATCATCACAACCACCATCACAGCCACAGCCACAATCACAAGCACACGCATCAGAACCAGCACGAGCACTGGCACTAGCACCAACACTATCAGTTTCACGATCGCGAGCACTATCAGTGGCGCTATTACTATCACTGTCATGCTCACCGTCATGATCACCACCAGAGTCATAGTCAAAGTATGTAACGTGCAGTATAACTATGAAAACAAGCACGAAGTCAATAGTAGTAGTGCAGGAAAATAGCGTACCGTGAACATGCACAACAGTGGAAATATGTGAGCTCTAGTTTTCAATTCAAGCGCCAATGTAAAGTAAAGATTCACATGTAGACGGACCTCCACCACAAACTAGTGGCAACAGCAAGCACTACATTTGCACCAGCAATCTCATGGTTTCCAACCAGAACCTGTCTGGAGCAAGGTATGGTGTTTCCCTCACCATCAAAACGAAGACGGGCGACTTAGCTGTGCTGCTCGGCAGGGACATTTTCGATTCTGGGCCTGTGTGCTGTAGTTTTGACAGTCAAGGATCCTTGGTCTTTAGAGCCAAAGATGAGGAGGGTCCCGAATTTGAGGGTTGACGAAGTTAAGCTCGAGTTGGGGTCGCTTCCAGCTTTGGAAGGCTTCGGACACTGGGGCAGGGCCTCGTTTTTCCAGACGGCTTCAAGTTCTAGAGGTATCCAGACTTCGCAGCTAAAGTCTTTCGGAATGTATTGCGGGAGGTGGAACAGTATAGATTTAGAAACACGCACACATTGTACTGTAACGTGAGACCTACGGGTGTGTTTATATTATCTTGTGTGTGTATGGAAACATATTTACACACCTACCTAGCTACCTACTTACCGACCTGCATGCCTATCTAGCTACCTACCTGCCCACCTGCCTCCCTCCCTTCCTGCCTGTTTGCTTGCCTGCTTGCATGCATACATACATTCACACATACATACTTGCATACATATATATATATACATGTATAGGTATATCGGTACATATGCAAGCATATTTACGTGTATCCGAGTGACCATATATGTATAACTGTGTACGTGTGTTTATGTTTATATGTATGTAAATGTACATATGTATATATGTACATATGTATATAATTACGTTTGTGTATTTGTGTTTATGTGTATACATATATACAGAGGAAACTTTGTACACATGTACATATGTATATGTATATATGTGTATGTATGTGTATATGTGTATGTCTATGTTTGTGTACATATTACACATGTATACACGCATATATGTATATATGTGTTTACATATATATATATATATGCATATAAGTATATATATATATCTATGTATGTATAGGTATATGTATATATGTATATATGTATATATGTATATATGTATATATGTATATATGTGTATATGTGTATATGTGTATATGTGTATATGTATATATGCATTTATGCATATATGTATATATGTATTTATGTACATATGTATATATGTATATATGTTTATATGTGTATATGTATATATGTACACATGTATTGTATATACACATACACATGTGCAGTGATCGGGTTTATGCATGTACATACACGCATATATACATATATACATGTGTGTATGTATGTATGTATTTATGTATGTATGTATGCATACACATACACACATACAAGATCTTTGCGCTCGCCCTCCCCCGCCGACTTGCCGGAGTGACCCAGCGTGTGCTTGCGAAATCTTGGGCGCTAATCGGCTGTCCCAGGAACTTTGTCGCAAGCCATGAGCTGACAGAGGTGGTGGAGGAGTTCGTGTTCGGGGATTCGGGTCCAGAGGTCAGGGTTTGGTATTCCAGTCGGGTTTCACACAAGGTCTCTGTTCAGGATTTAGGATCTCTGGATGAGCCCCTGGGCACCTGAAAAATGCACTACACGATCGAACACAATCAAAGCCCTAAGCCTGAGACCAGGTCTAGTATTCTACTTTAGTTCACGACCATGTCGTGTTATCTTACTCGTCCACTTAATGTCTATAATTCGACGGAGCTTCGAAGATCACAATGTGATCTGGTGCACCTTCACAGTAGACGACCCGCTGAAGCCCAACCTCTTAACTTCAACTCAGAGACTGTTAGCATTCTGTGTGGGCAGTACACGCACACAGAAGGTTCATCGGAGACGGCGATCGCAAATGGGCTGCGCACCATCGTAATTCCTGTGTTTCAAGGATCCATGCTCAGGAACGCGAGAGTCAGGGCCCTGGAACACCATCTCTGCGATGGTGAGTGGGCCTGCGATCGCAGGCGAGCGAGGTTCGAACGATGTGAGGGAATCTTGATGCAGGCTTCAGCAGTTGGCAGGTATCGCTGCAGTCAGCCAGGCTCAAGAAGAGCAACAAAAGCATCGTGCTGCTCGAACAGCTCCCAGCTTTCTCCGGTCCAAGCATGCTGGGCAAAGGTGGTCACAAGATCGGCGCATGCTCGTTCGGGTTGAGTTCAATTGTTGGTTCTAACGATAGGGAACACCCGATGCAGTATTGCTGGAGAGCATAGAAAACAGGGCTGATTCCGTTCATGTGGAGAATGCTTGCGTGCATGCCGTTGTGCAGTAGCGCATGCATGTGGCGTAGAAAGCTGCAGCAGGAGCGTGTGGTGTACTGCCTGTTGAAGCTACCGGGCCTCGACGAAACTTGGCACATATCGACGATTCTTTGAGGGCAGCTTCTTGAGTGGAGCATCTTGCAGAGAAACCGTTGGCTATTGAATACGACAACAACAACAACATGAATATTCATGTTAGTGTTAATGCTCGTAGTGTTTTGACATCTCGTTCTCATATTAGTTTAAACGTTAACCACAAGGATAATATGGATGTTTCACCTCTAGTCATAATATTAGCACGAATACTGACATTAGTGTTCATATTGTGAATATTCATATTCATATGGAGTATAAGTCAGATTGATATTTATGTTAAATGCACAGTGGTGGAAATAGTATCAACAGTTCGCAGTAGTGGAATGTGGAAATAGTATTAGCAGTTCGCCGCAGCATGTCGCGTTCCTGTATTTCACGGCCACCCGGTACCTCCAAGACGTGCTTTGCTGTGGCTCCAGGATCAGTCCCTTGCTCGAACTCTGTGTCTTGTACCATATCTCCAAAGACATAGATCATTCTATGAAGGTTCCCATGGCCAGCCCAAAACATGGTTAAGCATAAACAGAAATGACATGCGTTCAAACGTTCAGTTACTCCGGCAGCCTTAAGCCTGAAGCCCTGAGTTGCAACCGGAAGGAATCTGAAGTGCCACTCTTCCGGTCAAGCTCCGAGCGATGGATTGAAGAGAAGCAGCTTGGATCAGTCGTTATGCCAGTATTATCCATACCATTCCTTGGGTTCCTTGTTGTAAGTAGACTATACTACAACCCAAAACTCCATTCAAGTAATGAAAGTCTCTATATTCCACATAACATTGGGTTCAGTCTTCTAGGAATTTTGGCTCCTGCTGTTGTTGTCGTTGTTGCTGTGGTCGTTAGTCGTTTTCGTAAGGAAACTAGTTCTTGCCGTCCCTACTGTCGTGGTAATACACATGCTATTAGGACCAGTACTGATAGTTGGAGTAAAAGAAGCATGTCTAGTAGCAGCAGCAGCAACAGAAGCAGCGCCAGCAGCATCAGGAGGTAGTCGTAGTGGTAGTGGCAGAGGCAGTGACAGCGGGCAGTAGTCGTGGTCATGGTCGCGGTGGCGGCGCGGGGGTGGTGGTGGTGGTGGTGGTGGAGTGGAGCAGGAGCAGTAGTAGTCGTGTCGTAGTCTCAGTAGTAGCAGTAGCAGCAGGTAATAGCAGTGGTATTGGTAGTAGCTGTAGTGCTAGTGGTCGTGCTAGTAGTAGTAGTAGTAGTAGTAGTAGTAGTAGTAGTAGTAGTAGTAGTAGTAGTAGTAGTAGTAGTAGTAGTGGTAGTAGTAGTAGTAGTAGCAGTAGTCGTAGTCGTAGTCGTAGTGTAGTAGCAGTAGCAGTAGCAGTAGCAGTAGCAGTAGCAGTAGCAGTAGCAGTAGCAGTAGCAGCAGCAGCAGTAGCAGTAGTAGTAGTAGTAGCAGTAGGAGTAGTAGTAGTAGTAGTAGTAGTAGTATCGGTAGAAGCCGCAGATGGTAGTGTAGACCCTCGGACACTTGGAGGGCAGGTGTCAGCGTGATTGCTGGAAGATGACCTTCATAACCACAGGGTTTTTCAGCACTCAAAATTGTCGGGTTTGACCGTGTTTGTCAGGCTGCCGTGGCGCTATCCGCTATCAAGAGTTCTGAGGGGTTAAACCGAAGCCCCGGCACTGGCAAACAACGGATCTGGCCCAGGAACTTCACCCGAGCGTGTCCAGCTGGGGCCTCAGCACCCCTTGGTTCAGAGGCCTGCGATTTATGGGTCTGGCCTGGTGAGCCTGTTCCAAGGTCTTGAATACAGAGGCCTTGAGCCAACTGCAGTCCCTTCTTTTCGATGGCGTGTGCAGACACCTGGCTGACATATCAGATTTCGGGCAGGTTTTGTTGTCCATGCTGGGAATTTCGAGGTGTCGTGCCTTAGCAGTTCCCCCAGCTGAAGAGAGCAGGGTCTTTCTGGGGCGTCATGATAGGGCCTGGGCCTCTTTTAGGGTTCTGCTCGCCCAGATTCTTCCTTGGTCCTGGCGGTCCTCTTCCGCCTGCTCTGTGCGCCGGTGTCGGCATGGGACATGGACAACTTCAGGCCCCTGTCTTTGCGACAGACCTAACGAATCCCAAGACCACGTACGTATCCTCCTGCTCAGAAACTACTCTGTAGTCAACATGTCTGCTGAGAAGTGGCCCAACTGATTTCAATCCAAAGTCCGCCGCCAGGACTTTGGAAGGCGGCAAAGTTGATCGAGGCAGCTGCGATCATGGTTTGGCCTTACCTTGACTTTGTATCGAACTCCACGCTTAGCAGGCCTTAGGATTTGCCCACAGTGCAGTGCCGCGGCTGTGCATCCATGTCACCACAATCTTGCCGATGCTGGGTAGCAGTGGTAGCAGTGTAGTCGTGGTCGTAGTCGTAGTAGGTAGTAGTCGTGATAGTAGCAGTAGCAGTGGCAGGGGTAAGAGCAGCCAGCCATAGTTTTGCTTCATTGGGCGTGCACTTTGGTTTTCTTGGCATCGGTGCGTCCAAGAGGTGAGTGTCCAGATGCAACTAAGGCCTCGGCCGCGTCAACTTCGAGGTCCGAGTTCATGCGTTGCTGGTGTGTTTGTGTCTCTGTGTGTGTGTGTCTTCTTGTGTTTCTTTTCTACCTCTTTGTGTTCTAACAATGACAGGCCTTGTGTTTCATTTCTACCTCTTTGTGTGCCAAAAATGACATGCCAATTGCCTGAGGACCGGCCAACACTTCTGTGGCTTCGTGAAGAATTCGGCATTTTTGCCGACAGTGTGTCTGAGGCTTGGCAGTATCTATGTGTGACGACAAAAAATCTTTGAGCTGGGGCTGTACCGCTGCTCAGTCTGTTGAGGTGCTCGTGTACTGAATTATTTCGCTTGGCTTTGCAGGACAGGCTGGTGTGTTCTATGCTTATAGAATATCCTCACAACTATGCTTTTTGAGTCGGTCCTTGCTCTTCTTGCTGTCATGTTAGCTAGACAGCGGCCAAGGAAAAGTCTCCTGTGGCTTCGCTCGGCGTATGTCCGTTTCTGATGCCTGGAAACGGAAAGTCTTTACATTGTTAAAAACTTGGAGATAGTCTCGCTCAAAGATCTCAAAGATTGGGGTTCAGCTAACCTTGCCCCACGGTGGCTATGTATGACCTGCGTGTGAGCCTAGGCTGGACGAGCCACAGACACTGCAAGCACTGACGCGGTTCGTTTGTGCTGCTGCATGACGGGTGGTGTAGGCCGGGCAGTCTGCTCCATGCGCTATTATCGAGATATACCGGAAAGGAGATGGTAACATCGGTAGCATTGAGACTTCCATGCTGGCACACGCATGCCTTGGAGTCCCGCCGCTGTATTCCAGTTTCTCGTCCCTCTAAGCCTTTGTATTTGCAGGCAGCTTTTCTTCATGTATCGAAGTATGATCCTGAGTCAGTCTGCCCTGGCTGCTCGGCAGTCTGTGTTTCTCTCAATGAAACGGTGCTGCGAGCCCGATTTCAGCACAGGTTTTGAGTTCAGAGTCTGGGGTTGCCGGATTGGCTTCAGTCAACCCGATATCTCTGTCTCCATGCCGGTGTCGAAAAGTGGGACATGTCACCACGTCCCATCGTCCCGCAACCTGGATGCTGGACCCCCCAGTCCCAAAGCCATCCACCACCACGTGCCCGGCACCCTGGCCCACTCCCCATAGCCTCTGAAGCTGCACACCCTCAGGCCCGTAAACTCCAAGGCCAAGCCCTAAACCAGACCTGCCACTATGAGTTCATTTGCAATGCTAATGAATTAGGACAAATATAAGAAAGTGACTTAGATATCATAGTGAATACGTAACTAAGTTAAGAATGGTTCTGAATGTCAGGCCATGAGCCCGGGCTTTGACAGCGCCAAGATCTCACCTCAACAAGGTGCCCTCGCTGTGAAGCCGACGCGCGCTGCACAGGGGCCCCTTTTCTGACAGACCATATCGATGTCAAGTAGCTTAGGGTTGGGGTTTAGGGTTTAGGGTTAGGGTCTAGGGTTTAGGGTTTAGGGTAGGGGTATAGTGCGGTTCAACATGGAGCCCCAGGAATAATTCATACCGGGAGTGTTGGTGAGTGTTTATACTGCTCAACAGGGAACTGGTGGGTGAGTGCATGCTCGGGTTTTCACCTCGGGAGACTTGTACTACTACCGGAACCCTACGTCATCTTCGACGGTCATGCTCATGATTCCGATTGGCTTTGGGGTTCAGGCTCCTTTCAATGGATCTCCGCCATGCAATGACCTGCCCTTCCTCAGGTTTTAAGGTGTAGGGGTCTGGGACTTCAATGAGTTCGATGATGCTCGTAACCGGAGGCCGGAAGAATCGAATTTCCCTGAACACCTTCTCCGAAACTCGAACATAGGGCCCTGGGGGTCGGCATACTTAGTACTCATGTCCCCTTTGTCCTTGCTAGATAGCTGTAGAAAAAATCACTCCGAACCCTTTGGAAAGCCTCAAGGCCCCTATATTAGACACTTAAAGCCCTAAACCCAGAATTAAAAAAGCACTTTAGTGCCGAGAATGGAAAGATCTGTCAGAAGGGGCCCTGCCAATTTTTAGGAGCTTTGATCTTTGAGCTTTGGGACTCGCGTCCAACAGACCTTCCCCGAGCTCGTACAGACAGTGTACTGGTGTACTGTAGGGGCCTTAATTCTTAGAATAGGGTTTAATGCTTAGAATAGGTTTAGGGATATGTTATACTATAATCATAGTAAGGAACCCCAAAATAGTATTGGCAACGATTAAGGCCCCTATAGTACAGACAGAGTATTTCTTGCCAGCCTTTGTCTGGAACCGCCGCCTGCTTGGACATTCGAATAAGATCCTTATAATACGGATCGTGCTATTTAGGGTACTATATTAGGTTCCCCTATTTTCGGAAACTCCCGTATGCTTCCTCAGGAGTTGAACCTTTGCGAATTGACTCCGATCTGCCATAGGACTGCGTCGAAAGACTTATGCAACTCTCACCCCGCTCGGCTTGGCTTCATGGATTTCTGATCCATTATAACACTCTTATAATACTCTTATAATATTTTTATACTGCTATTATGATACTCTTATAATACTCTTACAATACTCTTATAGTACTCTTATATTACTCTTATAATATTCTTATAAAACTATTATAATACTACTATAATACTCTAATACTACCATCCAGGTGTTAGTTTCTTGAGTTCCCCGGCCCGTGCCTCACTCTCCATCCCTCATCGACTTCGTTTCGCTCCCAAGTCCAGAGTGCCATCGGCTACCACGACTCGCCCAGAGATAGTAGTATTATAATGGTATTATAACAGTATTATAAGAATATTATAAGAGTATCATAATAGTACTATAATAGTATTATAACAGTATTATAAGAATATTATAAGAGTATCATAATATAGTATTGTAATATAGTAATATACTTTATAATAGTATTATAATAGTATAAGACATGCAGGAGAAGTTGTACCGTGGGATTTCCGCGAGGGAATGTGCAAGCTGACAAACGGGCTTTCAAAGAGATTGGTGAACTGATAGCTGCCCCTTTCGGCAGCGACCATTTTCGTACATCTGTCGTTTGCTTGAGTTACCCAGGCGTTGATGACACAGAGTATCGGCGCCGGGTGCTTTCCTTTTTTTTCGTTGATTCTTAAGGCTGCTTGGCCAAAAGACCGAGCGCCCGGCTTCAAGAAAACTCTTGAAGCCGTTGCTTCCAGCAGCCTCGCTTCAATAAAACTCTTGAAGTTGCTGCTAGGAAGCTGTGGCCTTCACTAGAAATTTCAATAGGCCAGGCAAAGGGACGTCCTGCACTGGTTCAGGAGATGGGCGCAGAGCCTCCCATGCCAGAGGAGGCTTGGTGATGGCACGAACGAAGCAACCAACAGCCGCAGGAGTAGGGTATGATACCATACCAAGTTCATAAGAAGCAGGGCCTCAAAAAGCTGCATATGGAAAGGACGACACAGATACCTAGCTAACATTAATGTTTCGTGTATGGATAGATATGTACGGGCACAATGTATGTGGGTTAAAAACTTGCGATTATGTGTTTCTGTACAGATATTGGTGTCCAAAATGTCGCATAGGCGCAGTCCTCCTTGTCTATGCCAGTCTATGCCTATAGCCGTAGACCTTTACAAATTCGCCTCTATGTTTGTCTCGATCTCTATCCCCATTTTTATCTCGATCCACCAGTCGTTCAGTCAACCCATCTATCTCTGTGCTGGTCGAGCGCACGCGTACGTACATACCTGCATGCCTGGTTTTGTGCATAGGGCACATACCTGTAGACTGTAGACACACAGAGACATAGTCCACGTAGGCACTCATTCATGCATGGATGCATGAACTATGCATGGCTACATTCATAAAGCAGAAGCTCAATTACGTCTTGCGCAAGCAATGCAGCCGGGGCAGGACGCCTGCAACCTCTACACTCTGTATCAAGTGGACACGTTGTTACTACCCTTTGCCGCCTACTCTGCTGGGTCTGGCCGAACGAAGAGATGACAGCCAGGAAGCATGTGATCCGCGTCTTGGAAGTAGAAGATTCATCAAGTTGCCAAGTCTCATCTCTTCCGCAAATCCGGTTTTGGTAGCATCCAAGCGTCTTTAACTTTGTGATGCGAGCCTGAGGAGCTTCAATTTTGGGGTCCCCTCGGTGTGGGATAGACTTCTGAGCTTAACGTTTGCGGCGCAACTGAAACAGTCGTCTTGCTCTGGGAAATTCCTTGCAGGTTTACCCCTGTGCCACTTGTGTAATATAATGCATTGAGTAGGTCGTACTTCAATCATAGACTGTAATGTGAAATAGAATATTATGTTATCCCGTAGTGTAGTGGTTAGGGTCCGGGGGGTTTCTGTTTGGTTCATGCAGGAGGTCTCATGAACCGCCTCTTCCGCCTTCCTCAGGCAGCCCGAGCCATGAGCCCCATGCTTCAAGCCTAGAAACAGTATAGTATAATGAATTTTTGCATGATGTATGATCGTATGAGATATCATAGTATAAGACAATACAGCATAGTATTGTATAGTATAGTACAATATAATATAATGTAATATCATAAAATGTAAGAAAACATAGTATAATAGAATACAATACCATATATGTCCAAAAATTATATATATACATATATCATATAATGTAATGTACTATAACATAATACAATATAATTTCGTGTATAGCATAATGTAGTATAATATGGACTCCGGCCGCGAACTGCTGCTTTCCAGACTTAAGTTAAGGCACTGAAATCATGTACCTCCTCATCAGGTTTCCCTCAGCCGCCCGCCGCAAACCCTTAAACCCCTAAACCCTTATGCCCTAAACGTAAATCCCTTGAAGTATCCCTAAACCCTAAACCCTCAATCCCTTGGAGGTCTGACCCGCTCAAGCCCAAGGAGCCCGAATCTCCCGTCCCTGACTTGAAAACACTCGGCTTTTGGCTTTGCAGGGTTTAGGGCTTTTTGGCTTCAGAGTTTAGGGTGTTCAGGGTCAGGGTGGCTGTCATCTGTTTCAGGGGCGCCGAGCTACTCGTCAGCGGCTCCTTTGCAGACGACTGCATCTGCAGTGGGCTCGTGCTTCGCACCCAGCATGCCTGCAAGTACCGCGGGTTCATGTTTTGGCTTGGATGTGGGCCAGCTGGTACTTGCGAACCGAACATGAGGTTCTTCAAAGCCACGAAGGCAGGGGCAGCAACAGAACGACTGGATCAGAATTTCATCAGCGACATGAGCCTTGCGACTGGAAGGCAGGATCCATTTACCCACGAGTCTCCACGGGCCAACCCATCCAAAGCGGTCGTGTACCCCCGGAAGTTCCAAAGAACTCCTGAACTCTCAGCTTTCAAACTCCCAGTCGTGCAGATTGTTGCTGAATGGCTGCTGCTCCTCCTGTCCTGGATGTACGAGCATGCCGGAGACACAGATGTGCAGCCGTGTGGCGACTTTCAGAAGGTTGTAAACTGGTTCAGGGTCGGAACTGGTCACAGACGAGATTACGCCTGGGGTTCCGAGGTTGAGAAGTCGTAAGCCGTTCAAACGCTGTTTGTTTTAAGTTGCTGTATCGGAGGTGCAACTGAAAAGGCGCTTTCAGATCGAGCACTTGCCTTTAAGCGGTTGGGGCGTTTACATGTCGTCACGTCGAAGTGGGTAAGAATGCGCGACTTGGCGAAAGCTAAGCCAAACCATGGCGCGGAACATTCAACCGAATGTTTCTGGATTCTCAGGTGGACACGGGGTACTAGCTTTAGGTTGCATGCAGTTTGAGTGTTGAACGACGTGCTCGTTGAGCTTTGCAGTTCGGAGCGCAGCAGTTCATGGGTCAGGTCTGCTTGAGGGCTGTCTAAGTTTGCCTTGCCGGTATAGACGACGTTGGGTTTTTTTGCGTACTAGTTGTTTCGTCTACTTCCAGAAGCAGTGTAGTGTTTATTGCAGTTATCAGAAGCTGCTGAATGCTACCCTCAGTCGGGCTGCAAGCAGTGTTGAGGGTCTGGTTGGCGGTCAGAAACCTTCAAAGTACTTCCAGCTTGGACACCAGAAGCTTCTCACACTAAGCTTGAAAACTAGGCTAAACGCTTCCGGCTTAAACTTTCAGGGCTTGGGTAAGATTTGGGAACGGTAGGATGTGGAAACTGGGGTAAGTTGAGTGTTTGAACAGTTGGTTGGTAGGGCACGAACAGTTAAAACCTTGATGGTTTGGGGTGCACTTTTCTCTAGAACCGGGGCTTGCAGGCCGGACTTTCGGCAGAGAGCAATGGCGGAACATGGGGCTCAAAAACCCGCGCATAAGCCTACACCCTGAGCATTAAATTAAAAACCCTAAAGTCCTACACCTTAAGCCCTAAACCCGGAAAATACTGAACCAATGATCTGGGATCTACCCCGAGGTCTACACCCACGACCAGCAAGCTTTCAGCGCGTTCCTGGCAGGACGCCCGGACGAGGCCTGCGATTTAGGTTGAGGGGTTGGGGGTTTAGAAGTTGAGCTTTAGGCTTTAGGCCTTAAGGTTCAGTGGAGATGGGGTTGTGGATTTATGGTCCAGGTTTGTTGCTCGGGGCTGTGGATTTAGGGTTTAGGGTCTTCATGTTGCCTGGTTGCAAAACGAGAGCTGAAGCCCAATGGCTTGCGAGTGTTCAGGGTTTAGGGTTTAGGGTTCGTAATGTTACGTTTGAGTTAGGGTGTGGCGGCAACGGTTGCGTTTTCAAGCAGCGAGTCATGGTAGTAATAGTAACAAGAGGTTTGCTACGAGTAGTACTAGTAATGATGTTGCCGACAGTTGCATGACCTTTGCAAACTTCACCCATGCCAATTTGCCGTCTGACATTCCGCCGGGCAATGTAGCTTGACTTAGCGCTTAGGGTTTAGGGTTTGGGGTTTAGGGTTTAGGGTTCACTCTTAGCAGCAGAGTGCCAGTGCAGCAGAACAATTTCAAGCCACCTGCCAGGACAATGCCACGTCGCCGGAATCGATTTCGTCATCCAAGCTTTTCAAGATGTGCCGGTTTAGGGTTTAGGGCTTAGGGGTTTAGGGTTTAGGGTTTAGGGGTTCACGGTTTAATTTAATGCTTCAGACTTGATGGCTCCCGTTCTTGGATGTTTTGCTTTTGCGTGCCATGACGACGCTGCAGAACTTATGATTGCGTCTTGGTAGCCGGTATCTTTGCGGAATGTCAGTTCCACCACTATCATACTGTCCAAGGCTATCTAAGGCACTGTTTGGATTTTCTGGTACTGTCACTGAGTCTGGAGGCTCCTATACATGTTAGCACCGAACTGGAATTCCTGTTGACCGGAACCTTTGAAGATTGCTCGGGCTGAGCATTGTCTTTCGGGCTTGCGAGTCGCCGTAGTGTGGGGCAGGATTTAGTCTCACCTTGGCGCAGGTACCTCCGTCCAAGGGTCCCCCGATGGGCATTGCTGGATCCGGTGACAGAGTGGCCTTACTCGAATAAGTTCGAAAATCTCACGACGACCTGTTTCGTTGCAGGGGTTTGTTTTCAATCTTTCGGTAACAGGCGCCTTGAATTTTTGAGTCAAGATCAACTGCAATCCACCCGAACAATGTTGCGGAAGACCGCAAGCACCCCCAAAACCACACAAGTTGTCGTACGATACAAGCCAGACTTGCATTGTACATGCTGGATGCCTGCAGAGCAGAGAGAGAGAGAGGGGAGTGAAGTGCGATGAGTCATAGCCCAAAAAGCTTCAGCGCGTAAAAGACAACTTGCATATGGCGGGCCTAGTTGCCCGGGGGGCCTTACTCGCCCCTTATGCCTGGGAGAAGAAGAAGAAGAGAGAGAGAGAGAGAGTGCAAAATTCAGTGGGACAATTCACACTCCAGGGGATACCAAAGATCAATCACTTTCCCCAGTCACACTCAAGCAGACATTCCTTTGTGACGTCAAGCCTTGGTCCAGTCTTGAGCCAATGCCATTCGGCATTGT
>BGNK01002811.1:40529-72873 GCA_003297005.1 Symbiodinium sp. clade A Y106
TCAGTGGGGTTCCACCATTCCTGAGTGTTCCAGGACCAGTCCTCAGGCCAAGAACTCCAATCGTCCTCAAACCAAGACCAGTCACCGGACCAATCATCGACAGAACCAATCCACTCACCGTTCCAATCCTGTTCTTCCAAAGACCAGTCATCATTCAACCAGTCATCCGGACTCCAATGATTCCATTCATCATACCATTCTGCTCCACTTCCTTGTTCCTCTTCCATCAACGCGGACATTCTTCCTTTTCCTTTAGGGCATTCCTTGCTCCAGTGGTTCGGATCACCACACAGAAAACATCCTTGTCCTTGTCCTTTTCCTTTCATTCCTTTTCCTTTACCTTTTCCTTTGCCTTTTCCTTTGCTCTTTCCTGTTCCTTTGTATCCTTGTACATTCCTTTGCCCTTGTATCCTTTTCCTTTCCTCTGAAACATTCCTTTTCCTCCATGATAACTTTTTCCTTTCATTCCTTTCTTTCCTTTCAATGCTCCTATGTCCATGTCGGCTTGACCTCCATGATCACTCTTACCACTCGGGACAGTCAGGTGTCTGCTCTTGATGTAACTGTAGATGATTTCCAGTGCTTCATTGAACGTGTTGATATTCCTGACATTCAACCTCAGGTGCTGCTGCAGTGGACCAGCAGTCTTCTGCATTAGCAACGTAACAAGCAGGTCATTGTCAAGCGGTCTTCCAGTCGTCTTCTCATGTCGATTCTTCAGGATGATAAACTCACTCAGATCACTCTCCAAGTGGCCACTTCTCAATCTGAAGCCTATGATCTCATTCAGGAGATTCGTGGATCTTGCTCTTTCAGGCAGTGAGAACTGACTATGCAATCGCCTCCAGATCTCAAACCCGTTCTCTGTGTCTTCATTCCGCACAATCGCTCGCGCGGCGCCATCAGTGATTTGCGCCAGCATGTATGCCAGTTGTCTAGAGAACAGTGAAAGCTGATCATTCTGGGTACGATTTTGCTGCACATTGAACGCCTCACACAGATCGTCAGTGATGGCGACATTCGATCCTTCCACATCGTCCATTAGCAGTTTAGCCAACGGTTTGTACAGTCCTACATATCGCTTCAGCTGCCANAACGCCTCACACAGATCGTCAGTGATGGCGACATTCGATCCTTCCACATCGTCCATTAGCAGTTTAGCCAACGGTTTGTACAGTCCTACATATCGCTTCAGCTGCCACGACCAATCTTCACATTTCTCCAATTCTCCATGGTACACGGGTGGCGGAAACAATTTGATTTCTCCGCCAATCCCACGAGTTCCAAACTCCATTCTGTTTCAGTCCCTCTCTCGAAACCGAGCGCTCCGCTACCATGCAAAATTCAGTGGGACAATTCAGACTCTAGGGGATACCAAAGATCAATCACTTTCCCCAGTCACACTCAAGCAGACATTCCTTTGTCACGTCAAGCCTTGGTCCAGTCTTGAGCCAATGCCATTCGGCATTGTAGCATTCTCAAATGCATCATGACATTAAGGTGCATCATTGGGCTCGTGTCATTTAACAGAGAGAGAGAGAGAGNGCCTTGGTCCAGTCTTGAGCCAATGCCATTCGGCATTGTAGCATTCTCAAATGCATCATGACATTAAGGTGCATCATTGGGCTCGTGTCATTTAACAGAGAGAGAGAGAGAGAGAGCGACAGCGAGAGCAAAGGTTTGCATCCGCGCGTGTTCTCAACACCACGGGATGGACAGGGGACCTGGCCCCGCACTCGGCTGGTTTAGCATACGGCGTGATTTGCAGACGAAGCCAAGGCGAGATGAGCTTGTCGCTTGCTGGTGAGAGATTAGTTCAGAATGAAAGCTGTGTGCACATCTTTGCTTCTTCTCTGCTCCAGCCGGTTGCAGTGCGACCCTGCCAAGACGATTTTTGCCCTTTTGTGACCGGGGAAGGGGACACCTCCGAAGCAGAAGCCACGGGCGGCACCCCCTAAACCCTTAAACCCTAAACCATACACCCCGGCTTGGCCCAGGACAAGATGATCATTTTTCACTTCCTGCATGGGGACTCAGAGGCGCTGTGCAGGGGACGCAAATCTAACGAGTTCGAGCCGGCACCAGTTACCATAGTGGGGATATAGAAGGGTTCCTTTAAGGGATCTTTCGGGTTATCTTCCGAAACAATGCAAAACCTTCGGAAGCCGCAAGCTCGCAGGATTGCTTCAGTGTTTTCTTGCCTGCTACCTGACTAGTCCCGCGGTGGCAACTATGTATCATCCGCCCAGCGACCAACCGAGTTGCGACGCTCAGGAGAAGGCCACTTTTATGCACGCACGATCATCACACCTTGGACTTCTCTACGACATGTTTCGCGCGTGCAGGGCAGCAAGTGGCGAGAACATCACCGAAGCCTATCAGTGCATCGGGATCGGGCGCTTTTGTCGGCTAGGGCTCGGCTGCAGCAGGTCAACCGGGACCACACCGCCTACGGTTGGAACGCCCAGTTGGGCTACAGTGGCGGGACAGCCGGGGATGAGGCAAAGGCCACCGTTCTTGCCTGGGATCTGCCTTTCTGCCAGGACAGCATTGCCACTTCTGGACATCTTCTACAACCAAACGGACACACGAGCCGCCTGTCCTGCACCGGTTGTCTTATGCGATCCTTTGGCATTAACAATTAGAATAGGCGTTTAAGGGTTCCTTATTATAAATATAGTATAATATACCCCCAAATCATATTGCCGGAAAGCTCAGGTCTACAGGGAACCGCTCAAGCCCTCAGAGCTCAACTCGGAGCTGCAGCAGGCTTTGGATCTGGTCGGTTTGGCGAATATAGGGGCCTGAATAATTACCTGTACTATTTTGGGGTTCCTTATTATAATCATAGTATAAAGGGCCCTCAAAACCCCTATTCGAATTATTAAGGCCCCTACGTTACTTTCCAGATGTCCAGTGCTTTGGTCCACTCCGCCACGTGAGTTGAACGAGGCGCTCATGGCCTCACGACGACCCTTTCGCCCGAAAGAGATGCTTGGCTACGTAGCATTCTGCCTGTCTGTCTGGCACAACATCAGAGCTTTTGCGGAGTTGTCGACTTATGTACTCCTAGTATCAATTCCCGCGAATCTAAGGATGCTGCACTGCGGTGTGTTGCAGCCGGAAGCTCACAGCAGACAGGACTGTTTCAAGTTCAGATGAGAGCTTTTATGGCAAGCCAGGGGGTGTTGAAGATTCGAGCTTCTGCTAAGTAAGGCTGCGGCTTGAGGCAGCGCACAAGCTTGCATGGAAATGTTGAGAGCCTCACTCAGTTAAACACCTTGCGCACTGAAAGTATGCCATTTGCCAGCAGGACGTTTTTATCGGCCAGGAAGTTCAAAGAATGAGAACAATCATGGTAAACAATGACGATGTTTGCCCCATAATTTCCTGCTGTCTTCATGAGTTGTAGCTTCCATGCGCCCGAGGTTGAATCCGTACTCGCCTGGGCGCCAGTCTGCCGACGGATGAGTCGCACAAAGAGTGCCAGTAATCAGTAAGGGATTGCTTGCATTCGGAAAGCGGCAAGCCTTCCACAGTCTTGTAGCCAGCAAAGTTACCAAGTTACTATTATTACTATTACTACTACTACTACTACTACTACTACTACTACTACGACTATGACGATTACGACTACGACGACGACTACTACTACCACCACCATCACCACCACTACGACCACGACCACGACCACTTGCAAACTCGACAAGTGGATTTTTGAGGCAACAAGCAGTTGTAGGACGTACTGTAAATACCGAGTAACATGCACGGCGCGCAAGCGTGCCGTCATTACCCCCACCCCCTCACCCGCCACCCTTACTACTACTTACTACGGCTTACTGCTACTTACTACTATTTATTTCTTACCACTACCTACTACTAGTTACTACTTGTTACTATTCAGTAGTAACCAGTACTACTTACTACTTCGACGACGACGACGACTACTACTACTGCGACAACGACGACGACAACGACGACTATTACTACTACTCCTGCTACTACTACTACTACCACTACTACTGCTACTGCTACTGCTACTGCTACTACTACTACTACAACTACTACTACTACTAGTCCTGCCGCTACTACTACTACTACCACTACTACTACTTCTACTTCTGCTTCTACTTCTACTTCTACTTCTACTTCTACTTCTACTTCTACTTCTACTTCTACTTCTACTACTACTACGACTACTACTACTACTACTACTACTACTACCGCTACTACTACCGCTACTACTACTGCTACGGGTACAACAACAACAACTACTACTACTACTGCTACTGCTAGTGCTATTTTTTCACCGGCCTTTTGAAAGTTATGGTCAGCATCGTTGTTGTCATGGTCAAGACGATGATGATGCTGCTGATGCTGCTGCTGTTGTTGATGATGATGGATATCACAGTGATGATGAGGAAGGTCATCACAGACATTAGTGTTAACACCATAGTGACCTTTTCGAAGTATATGGTTCAATACGACAGGCCTGCAGTATTAGGCAAGAGTCTTGGATTCGAGGATATTCGTTCCTAAGCCACATCCAGATTTATTGTGTTGCCAGATTCCATGGTGCATCTTCAGCTCACAATCAGTGTGATAGTAGTTGTGTGTGCACATACACTGGACACACGCACACACAGGCGCACATGCACACGAACACGCTTTCGCACACCGAGGATCCTAGATATCCGAGTCAAACATGTGCATAGATGTGAATATGAAATAGCTTCCTGCCCGACCTGGCTCCAGTTTTTGGGGAGTTTGGGGCGCGGGAGTTAGACCCCCACCTGGCTCCTGTGTCTCTTCGATCAGGCTGGGGGTTCTGCAGAGTTTTGAAGTTTGGACTTGATGCACTTCTGTTCGGGGCATGGGTGGGACAGGTGCGACAATTACTTCAAGTTGCGGCCTATCAGTAAGCAGTTGTAGCTTCGGTCTGTAGTTCCTTCACCTCGCTGTCCTTACAGAGTTCGCATCGTCCACTTGGAGGTCTGTAGGGCAGGGTTAGGCGTTATGACCCCCGAGTTTGAAGCCTAACTCTCCTGAGCTCCCACGCTCCGAAGCTCACAAGCTCTGGAACTTGGCTGGGCTTCAACACAAACGGTGCTTTTATTGCTTATGTAACCTCCGTACATACTCTAATTGTGATGCAAGGTGTGACGAGTTCACTTCCAGACGACGCCGTCTTGGTGCCGATCGGCGCCACAGGCATCAGCCAGGGCATCTGGATTTAGGGTTTAGGGTTCAGGGTTCAGGGTTTAGGGTGTTGTGCATCATATGTCACCTCGTGTTTTGCTGCTGTGATTCGGGGACAGGCGCCGCCTGGTTCCATATCTTTTCGAGCAAACCGAACGTGGAGCTGCTGGCTGAATGGCGTGGCTTCTGGCATGTGGTAGCAAGTTCAGATTGAAGCTGTTTCTTTGTTTAGTAATCTTGTCATTCATGTCAATGTCCCCGGCAACCCATTGCGCTACGGCATGGCAATGTGACTGAACAGCGTTGAACTTGACTGCTCTTTGGTATCGCCAGATTCAAGAACACCACAAGATGGACATTGTCCAATGCCAGGGTCTCAGTTTGCAACATATTGCGATCATTCCCTCCCGCATGAACCACCTAGCCGACATCCTTTTCTGCTTTCGCAGTCTCGTTCAGGTTTTACCGGTTCTCTTCGTGCTGCTTGTCATCGCAGCGATTTGGCACCTTGGCGGCTGTGCCCTCCAGTTCTGGCATGCAACGTCTGTTTACTGGTTTCCTTTGGGGCGACTTGGAGTCTTGCGACGTTCTCGTCGTCTGGATAAAGACGTGACCTGAAGGTCATCATATGTGTGGCTCCACCTCCTGCGACTGCTCCAGTTGGGCATGAAAGAGGCCTGTCGTCAACAGCAGTTGGATTCCTACGGTCTTGCTCATGTCACTTTTCTTCTCGTCGCTGCTTCTGGGCCGAAGCCGCGAAGCTTACGCAGGTAGACGAAGGGATGAGGACATCCGGCATGGCCGCAGTCTCGGCTTCCGACGATTTCGGGTGTGCAGTTCCTCCCTGATCTGATTTCGTCCTCGCGGTCGGAAGCAAAGCGTCCTGTCAGTGAGGTCCAGACCGTTCTCTCTCAGACCATGGTCGTCCTCATGATGATCTGTTTCTGGAGGGCTGCCCGGGCCTTACAACAGTGCCTCGATGCCGAAAGTGTCCGATAAGAACCACCTGCTTCCAGTAGACGCAAGGGTGATCAGCGCGAGGGTCCAAAAGGCCGCAAGAGGTCTTTGACAATCGCCCTAAGCCCCGTAAGCCACATCGACATCGATGCTGCAGCCCCGAAGTTTGATTTTCTGAGCCCTTCAGCTCAAATCATTCGTCCCCAAGACCTCGGAAACGGATTTCTGTTTCTGTGAGCCTCAGGTCTTTACAGATCCCGGATCGGTGTCTGGATCTCGTGCTCACAGCTTTCGAGTCGATATGTGCGCTTTTAATCCTGCGATCTGGAAGCTTGTGGCATTGCATTGTGGCGAGTTTGCGGGTGCAGCGTCGAAGAATTGAAAACTTTCTCGCGACGTATGGTCTCGGCCCCTGAAGACTGTTTACAATGTGCGAAGGCATGTTGCAACAGATAGTTTAGTCAGCTTAGTCTACTGTGATGTCTTCGTCAGTTAAGAAAGCCGCTTAGAGGTTTCGGGTTCATAGCTTAAGCCAGAGTACTACGTTAACTAACACCAGGGTGCTACGGCGGACTTGGCGGATCTCAGCCGAAGAAAGATGCAGAAACATAGACAGAAAACAAGTAAATGCATCGTTCAACATATGTAAGTTGTATATACACAAACATGAGTATGCGCAGCTACAGCTTCCTAACTATATAAGTATGCAACTATACACACACACACACACCCGCGATTCTATACAAACCTGTAAACATTCAATTGCATACACATGTAAAACATATTAACGCACACACGCACATATACATAAATAGATCGATGTATAACCCTATCAATAACTCATATAAAGTACATATGTCCAGATAAATATATACAGATATATCGATACATAAAGTCACGCATGTATAAGAACACTCCAGCCCGTACAGGATATATATATATATATATATACATACATATATATATATATATGAAAGGATTTGCGCAACTGTACAAATACATGTATATGTATATGTGTATGCATATACAGATACATATGCGTGTTTGCATATGTGTATCTGTATGTGTATTTATATGTGCACGTACGTGTGTCTGTACATGTGTACTTATGTAGGTCTGTCTGCATGCATGCATGCATGCATGGATGGATGGATGGATGTATGTATGTATGTATGTGTATGCGTCTGTTTATACATGAATACGTGAGTGTATAGATATTCGTATATGTATATGTAGATGCATATGTGAATAGTACTGTTTTCAACATCTTTCTGGATGACCATGCTGCATTTTAGTATATATTCAGTTACTTGTATGTACATGCATAGTATATGTGTATGTGATTGCATGATGTGTATATGAATGTGTATGTGTGTACGCGTCTCCATGTGTAGGTATACACGAATGTGTATATGGCTGTGGGTATGCGTGTGTATGTGTACATGTATATGTCTGTATATTTTCATCTGTAAGTGTATGCGCATGTCATTGTGCATGCGGGTGTATATGTTTGCGTATGTTTATTCCCTTGTGTATATATGGGTGTGTGTGTGTGTTTGCATGCATGTGTATGTGTATGTGTATCTGTCAGTCTCTGAGTCTGTGTGTATGTGATATATATATATATATATATATATATGTATCTGTGTGTGTGTGTCTATGTGTGAATGTGTACATGTTTGAGCCTGTGGATGTGTACATTCGCACTTGTTTTTGTACTCATACTTTTATTGCTTCCCAGACTCAGGCCAGACACAGAGGAATGGCTGCCCGAGACGCGCAGGCGAGCTGTGGGAGGTTTCATTGGGCGTGCTGGAAGCCTCGACGATCCCAGGGCAGATGGAGGACAAGAAGCAAGCAATGTCGCAATAACAGCGAATACACAAAACAAACACACCAACAGCAACACCACTGCCACCACTGCCACCACTGCCACCACTGCCACCACCACTACCACCAGTACCACCACTACCACCACCACTACCATCACTACGACCACCAACACCACCAACACCACCAACAGCACCACCAACACCACCAACAGCACCAACAGCACCAACACCACCAACACCACCAACAGCACCACCAACACCACCAACAGCACCAACAGCACCAACAGCACCAACAGCACCAACACCACCAACACCACCAACAGCACCAACACCACCAACACCACCAACAGCACCAACACCACCAACAGCACCAACACCACCAACACCACCACGACCAACAACAACAACAACACCACCACCAACCAACACCATCTTCATCAGCACCGACCCCATTCCCAACACCAAAAACTAAGACAAACAACACCAATAACAGCAACACGAAAACTGGTCTTGCCTTTATCCCCCTCAGTACCCGTTCCAGAACCTGATTCTCGCGTTTATGCAAGCCAAGCGTGGGAGGCAAAGCCCTGCCACCGGCCAGGCTCGCCCGGCTTGGTTCGGGGGGTTGGTGGGGNCGCGTTGAGTGACACCGGGCGTGGGGGGCGAAGCCCCCCCCCCGGGCCGGGCCCCCCGGGTTGGGTGGGGGGGTTGGGGGGGGGGGGGGGTTAAGTTCAGGTTTCCAGAGCATCCTTGCCAGGTTATGGCCTTTGTCGTTATGGGCCATATGCAAAAAAGAACGTATGTGCCAGTGTCTGAGCCCAACAACGGAATTCATCTATCTCGTCATCCAACGAGGAAGGCGGTGCGAGAAGTTGCAAGCTTTGTGAATTTGAGCATCGGACAAGGTGCAATATCATTTTAGGTTTAGCACGGATCTGAGCCTTCGAGGTGATTTTTCTTTGGCTTGGAGCGCGACACAGCCCAAGCCGGTGCATTGCAGGCACAAGCGACCCGGCGCTACGAGGCTTCGGACCGACGAAAGACACTGCTACTGCTGCTGACGGTATTGGTCGCTCGTACTGCCTCAACACAGAGAACCACAAGCCCATGAGGTTCATTGGGTTCTGCATAGGTGTGCCAAGGGTCCGAAGTCTAGCCACGAACTTCATCTTGAACTCTACTCGTCGCCTGGCGCCGGCGCTCTTTGGCATTCACAAAGACCCTCAGTCGCGAGCTCTCGAACGTATGAAATGCACCTGCTTGAACTGTTCTATCGACAGCTTCCGGGACGGTGCCGAAATGGTGCCCTGGTGTCAGCATCCATAGGGGGGCGGACAAAGCTCTGACCTTAGAGAACTGCTCTCAGACTCGTTGCTTCGGCAGGGTGGCCACAACGGCCAGAAATCTATATGCCATATGCACATCCGTGGGCAGCGCCGCTCTCCCGATGACACGCAGTCCTGTTCGAGTCTCGTCTGGTCGGCAGATGAGTGTACGATTCCTTGCGGTGGGTACCTACAGGAAGGTTCATGGGTAGTGGTATTAAACCAAACTAAAGGCACGGATCGCCCTACTCGTATATACATATATATATAGATACTCATGTACCTTCAAGGAAGATGCAAGCTTGGACCAGCCGTACATGGCCTGTGCAGAAGTCCCAACGTGAGCTCGGCCAGAGAGACGCGGTCGAACCCGCCTGATCGTTCTGTGGCGCACAGCATTCGAGAAGCCCTGCGCATAAGTTCGACATTAGCTGAAACTTTGAAGCAATCCAGTTTTTGGCAGGTATTTTCCAGACGAAGTTGTAGTTTCGACATACATGTTCTCAGAGGCTTTGAACAAATTGTGAGTCCCGTGCCACAGCTAGACCCGAAAGGCCCGGAGAACGGGACGTAAATCCTGAGTATCAGCTCTTGGAGGTGAAGCAGAAGGGAGGACAGCGCCGCTTCTGCCAGAAGTGTGTCAAGTGATCCGGGCGATGAGTTCAGGGTTTCGAGTTCAGGGTTTCGAGTTTAGGGTTTCGAGTTCAGGATTTCGGGTTCAGGGTTTCGGGTTCAGGGTTTAGGGTTTAGGAGTTGACCGGGACTGGCCGGATTCGTAAAGCCGTACAGTCAAGCCCTAACCTCCAAAGCCTGTGCAGCAGGACCCCAAGCCCCAAACGCGACTCGAAGCCCTCAATCCTAAGTCCAAAGGCCCGAAGGTAGAGGTCAGCCCCTCCTATTAGGATTGATAGGGTTTCTGATGGGGCGTTGAGGGTCAGGGTTTTAGGTCATTTCAGGGGTTTTGAGCTTTGGCTTTGACGACGTTAGAAGGTCAGGGCCCCGGAAGTCCCAAAAGACCGCCAATTCCGGGATCGGGGACCCTGCGCCCTTTGAGGTTTAGGGTCGAGGTCACCTCGGTTTGGGATTAGGGCTGTTCGGGGCCCCCGATCCTGCGCGTGAGCTCAACTTCGACCTTTTGCAAAGTCCGCCTTGAAAGTTTCAACCCCGAACCGACCCTAAACCCTAAACCCTCAAGCCTAGTCCCTAAACCCCAAGCCCCGTAAACGCACAGAATCCGATCCAAAGAGCCTTAAACCTAAAGTCTTAGTTCAGTGGGGAACCTCTTCGTGCTGGAATCCCAATCCCAATTTCGCCGGGTTTCGGGTTTGGAGTTTGTGAGGTTTACGGGTTTGCAGATTTGGATCTTGCGGGTTTGGGTTTTGTGGTTTAGTGCCTGTGCTTGAGGCTTTAGGTGCGAAGAAGTTTCTACAGCACCTCTGCAACCTAAGGTTCTCGAAGAAGTTGTCGGCCCGACTTTTGAAGCAAGGAATCTTGAAGCTACCCCGACGTGCATGCAGAAGTTCTGACACATCCTCCACAAACCCGAACAGTTTTATTGTCGAGGTACAAGCCAGATAGATGCAACGCCCTCAGACATCTGGAAAGGTTTGCTTGAAAGCCTGTCAGCTTATTGCATGACGTCATTCGTCACATGCACTGTGCAGGGCCATCAGAGCTGCAAGAGGATCTTTGAGTTCATCTGGGCCCTGGTGACCTAGTGTTCGACTTGTGAGACGGCTCAAAAAGCTCGTCGCCGTCGTGCCCTGCCTTAATCCTTAAGTCGATGGCTGCCGTACGTTGACCAGCACCCGCTGGAGAGCGCAATGCGTGGATCCACCTGCTTCATCTCCAGGTACATCCATGATGGGGCGTTGTCGTCGTGGTCGTAGTCGTCTTCATGAGTAGAAGCAGTGCAAAACGAGGTAGTGGTGGCGGCGGCAGCAGCAGCAGCACAAGCAAAAGCAATACTAGCACGGATGAGGTTCATAAGTGCTTGCGAAAACAGCAACGGTAGCTAATTTAGCTGACAGTCAAGAACAGACGCTTAAAGAACATCGCCGAGGTCATCACTGCAGAGTCTGCAAGTGCGCCCACGCCGCTGTCAGCACTCCCGACCAACTGTGCGGAAATGGGACCACCTTCCGAGAATGTGTGCGGTCCTTCTGGTTTTGAACCTATGTCGTGGAACTTTACCACGTGCAAAGTCTAGATGAACATGGTGGGGTCTTGGCCACCGTTAGTGTCAGGGATTTTTTGTTCAGCCCTCCCTGCGCAGCTCGTGCATCCTCCGCATGGACCACCACTGCCCGTGGATTGCCAATTGCGTGGGATTCAGGACCGATCCGGCCTGTGATTAAAGTTGAGCACTATAGACTGTCATTGCCGATGCAAGATTGCAAAGCACGAGTTTGACTGAGCTGTGATCACGCATGTAGCTTGAGAATCCCCGCGGAGGAACCACAAGTACTTCTTCCTTCTGGCCCTTTGGATGCCACCTTCGGATTTTTTGCAGCGTATCCCAAGTCCTCCTGAACGGGTTGTGTTTTCCATTTTGCTTGATGCATCGGCGCATCGTGTCATGCACGGGTAAACAGGCTCCAGCTCTCTTGAAGATTGGAATCAGCTGTACCCTGACGTGTCCGAAGATTTTGCCTCCACACGGCTAACAAGTCACAAGCAGTGGCAGTGATCATCGTAGAGAGCAGTTGCAGAGGGTGGTATTCTTCGCAAGCAAAAAAGAGCAACATTGTTCATAGCAGTAGTAATTCGTAGAATCCGAAGACCTAGTCAACCCATCAACATGCGTGTGCGACAGCCAGGAAAGCTTTCAAGGCCAGGGCAGTCGTAAAACCGAAGTAGCGGCAATTACGGTAGCCACGCATTGGCAATAGCACTGCCATTGGCAAGAGCAACAGAGCCAACACTTCTCAGGTTTTCTACGCTGCCCTGAGCTGTTGGTTCATTATAGCCACTATGTCGACGAGTCTGCTCGGTTGCCCAGTGGAGCACAGGGTTGGGGGAGTGTCGGTTGGTTGTATTTTCTTCGCCGCCTGACATGAATTAAAATATAATATGAAAAACGATAACACAGCATTAACATAATATCATATAACACAGTATAGTAAGACAAGATATTCTACTTCCATATTCCCCATTATATAGTATCATCGACGATGGTATTCTACGGCACAATATACAATGCAATATATGGAGGGACTTCGAGGGACGGTCTTTGGCTCATCGAGCCATCCCTCTTTGGCGGAACGTGTTGTTCGGAGGGCAGAGGCAGGCAACTGTGAGAGTTGACAGATGCAGGTCTGCTTTCCTAGCACCCCCTCCCAGGGTTTAGTTCACGTAGTTTAGGGCTTCGGGCTTTGGGGTTGAAGAGGATTTCAAATTTTTAGGGTTTAGAGTTGAGGGGTTTATGGCTTAGGGCTTTAGGGTTTCGGACGCGCGGTTTGGGGCTTTAGGAGTTTACAGTTTTCTTCGTAGGGTTACAGGTTCGGGGCATGTTTAGGGTTTAAGGCCACGGGTTCCACATGTGACAATGTGTTGGATTGGGCAAATGGCCGGCATGCACAACCCAGAAACCATGATAGCCTTGATGTAAGAGAGGGCTCGAGAGACAATGGGATTGGGTCGTTCCCCGGGTCGCTCCCCAAAGTTCAGCCGCCCTGAAGCAAGACGCTGCCTCTAAACTCCTTCACCATGAACTCGGAAAAAACCCAAGCTCCGCACCAAATCCCAGAGAACGTGGCAGGATTCGCGCCGGAGAGGACGAAATGGATCCGACTTCCAGAGCAGACCTGCCGTGCTGTTTCTTCCGGGCTCATAACGAACCTAATACAGGGGCCTTAACAATTACCTATACTATTTTGGGGGTTCCTTCCTTTCATTATACTATAATGGGCCCCAAAACCCTCTTCTTATTTTTCAGGCCCCTTTATTAGTGGAAATGTGATGCTATAGCCATACCACGGTATTGAGCTCTCAATCTTTGGGGGTTCCTGAAATTTTCGGATGTCAGACTTACTTGGGTTTCAAGCGTGGATTTTGGGGTTTGTTTTTGGGTTTCGTCGCTAGGGCCGCTAGGGCTTGGTGCATCAGCGTTGTAAACTTTAGGGCTTAGGTTTGGGTTTCAGGGTTCAGGGCTTTGGGCTTAGGGTTTAGGGCTTTGAGGTCTAGGGTTTTTTTAGGGCTTTCTTGGTTCGAGGCTGCCGAAAAACACACACCTCGGGGCTTGAGGTGTGGCTCCTGACGTGAAAATGAGAAGCTTCAGGGCTTGGGGTGGAAGAGTTTGGGGTTGAGGGGTTTAGGGGTTTGGGGNGGGGGGGGGGTTGAGGGATTTAGGGTTTGGGGGTTTAGGGTTTTGGGGGTTTAGGGTTTAGGGGTTTAGGGTTTAAGGGTTTAGGGTTTTGTGGTCTTGGGGTGTAGGGTTTTGGGGTTTAGGGTTTTGGGGTTGAGGGTTTAGGGTTGAGAACTGCACTTAAAGGATCATTTGACTTAGTAACTAGGCTTATATGTGAGGTAGCTACACTTTTAAATTATTCATGGCACATGTTAAGAGACTTATAACTGTACTAGCTAAGTCCCAGGATCCTCCAAGTAGGCTTTCAGGGTGAAGGTTGTAGGAAGCGGGTCTGGCGGGGCTTTTAGAGTCTTTGGTGTCTAGGTTGCCGTGTGAAGGTTGCAGGTTCGAGGCTACTGATACGGGGCTTTGTGGAAGGGTTGGTGGTGGATCTCGGGGGTGGAGGGGCTTTAGTGTCTAGGTTTCGGGGTCGGGGATTTTTGGGTTTTAGGGTTAAGGTGCAGGGTTTGATTCTCGATTCTGAGGGCCTTCGCTGTCTGAGGGTTTTAGAGCTTAGGGTTTAGGGTTTACAAGGTTTAGGGTTCAGGGTTCCGGTTTAGGTTTAGGGGTTTAAGATTTTAGGACTTGGGGTTTAAGGTTTTAGGGTTTAGGGTTTAGGGTTTTCATAAGGCTGATATATTGCCTTCGTTGGGCTTCCGGCTTCCTTGCACGACGTGGATGTTGGAGTTTGGGAGTTCAGGGTTTAGGGTTTCAGGTTTATGGTTTTGGGTTTTGGGTTTAGGGTTTTGGGTTTAGTGTTTCAGGGCCTAGTTTAGGGTTTAAGGTGTTGGTTTTCTTCCAGAGTTTGGATTGTCTACGGCTTCAGGGCTAAGGATGCCTTTCCTCGTAGAGTTTAGTAGGAAGGTCCTAAAGGTTCCAGGGGTTTGGGGTTGTATCGTTTAGGGTGCAAAAGATTTCCGACGGGTTCAGGGTTCAAAGGCCTTCCCCGCTTGACGCAGCGTTGCGGCAGGAACATGTTCTAAAGAACCGATCAAGTTACCGAATGCGCCCGTGCTTTTTTTCTTCTCTCTCTCTCTCTCCACAGCGTCACGTTTCACGATTGGAGGCTTTCGCTGTGCCACTACCACATCCGCCTTCCCCTCATCTGGTCAACCACAGCACTGCCAAGCATCACTCCAGAGCGGAATCGTGGCAGCACTTGCCAAGATCTTCCACCTCTGTTGCATTCTGTAGCACTGTGGCCTATATATGTGTCTCCTTCCCTGCAGCACCTGATGCATTTTCTTTTGATGGGAAACCCTTATACAAACCTTCAATTGAAGCCTATTGAGGGGCTCTTTGACTCCTAGGCCGCTTGGGGCTTCGGGCCGCCTGGAGTTCGTTGTCACATCAAGAACTAGCCGTTCCTACCCGAATATCCTACAGCAGTCTTTCGGGTTGACGCAGGTTTCCACGCCTGAAAGCCGAAACTCTTTCAATCCGACATCACCCCCCATGAACAACAACCCAACTCTAGCCATACTTGAATTGTAGGCCCTTAGCCATTCGGCCCTAGACGCCCGAATCCGAATCCCAGAGCTCCAGATCCGTCAGGTTCATCTCGAAATCCTTGAATCCCAAACTTCACACCCTCGCGCCAGTTCGCTCTAGTCTTTGGGATGACTCTGGCGGTCATCATGGGCGCCTGGCCTTGTGTTTTTTCCGGGTCTTCAAAATGATTGCCTTATACTTCGATCCCTTTCGCAGCCACAGCTCCCAAATCCTTGCTTAATATAGGGGCCTTAATAATTACCAATGTTATTTTGGGGGTTCCTTACTATGGTCATGGTATAATGGGCCCCAAAACCCTATTCTATTTATTAAGGCCCCTACATTACCCCTTGACATCTCCCGGTAGTTGGGGAGGTGGACCTGCTTGATCACAGGATGCAGATGTCGTTTAGGATCAATGCTTGGCAACCCTTGAAGGCCTGCCTTCCCACAACCCCCGCACTGCCCTAACTAAGGCCAAACCCCACGTGCATCTCCCAAGCACCGTTGCCCACAACCAAGGAAATTGAAACCCAGATCCGAAATCGCAAGGTAATTATTCAGGCCCCTGTAGTATAGTACCCTTATAGATCCCTTATAGTAACCCTTTATAGACCCCTTTAGAGGAACCCTAGAAGCTCAGGTACCCTGCTGGGCGGATTTTTCGTCTTTCACAGCTGGCCTGCGTCTCAGAGCAATGCCATTAGGCCGTGGGTTTAGGTCGTGGACATGTAGCATACAAGTCGGGAATCCATCCTCTTCCGAACATACACTCTAAACGTCTCCAGAAGCCCAGGAATTTGTTGTCATACTGTGGGCTCTTTCTTTGCGAGGCTTGGTGTCTGCAGCCTGACACAAATGAATGCGGGTCCTCTCTGCAGACTTTCTTGCAAACAAGATGCATCTTCTCAGTCGGAGCTGCGTTCAGCAAAAGGCTAAGGAATGGTCGCACTCGTGATGCATTGCATGTGGGTTTCTTGACTAGGCGTGTGACCATGATCGCCGTCCAGTTGCATGTACTGCAGTGATCATCCAGGCTGGCGACCTTAGCACTCACGACGATTGAGTTTTGCAACTTGGCAGAGACATCGGTATAGAGGTGCTTAACAGAACACCTGTCCAGCCGCGGTTGAGCATCAGCATAGCGACTTAGGGCGTTGGCTGACTCGCCCCAGTCTTTGAAGCCTGCAAATCCCGAACGAAGCCTTATCCTTGGCCGCAGCTCCAATAAAGCTCCGTTAACAACTGTGTCTTTTCGTTTGCGCGAGCACAGTTTTTGTTTTTTGCTGCTTCTGATGGCCATGATGATGATGCTTCTGATGATGATGAGGATGAGGATGATGATGATAATGATGATAATGATGCTGGTGGTAAGGACGGCTATGCCAATGACAATCATGATCATGAGGAGCGCAGGATCATACATTCATACATAGCTTAAAGTCAAGGAAGTTCGAAATGTTGCTTGCATAGAACAGTGGTCAGTGTTAACGATACTCAAAATCAGAATGCAGATATTTCTGATCGACATAGGCCCGATGTAGGGGCTTCTTGGGCTGGGATGGGGGTCAGGCTCAACAGGCTCGTGGGTTTAAGGTTTCAGAGTTTCGGTAAAGGCATTGTGGCTGGAATGGCTTGCAGGCTACCCCAGCCTATACCCTATACCTTACCCTATGCCCTACCCTACCCTATGCCCTACCCTATACCCTACTCTATACCCTACCCTATACCCTACCCTATACCCTACCCTAAACCCTACCCGAGCTGCCAATCTCGGAGCTGAAGTTGATGAAGCGGGGGCACCTGAGACGCTCAAGCCTGAACTCCCAGACCCTACAGCCCATTCCTGAACCTAAACCCTAAACCCTAGACCCTAGACCCTAAACCCTAAACCCCTCAAAAAAAACAACTCTAAACCCCTACACCCTAAACCTTTCCTCTGGCCAGGCGAGAAGACAGGCCCGCATTCGAGGCCTGATGACTGCGGGCTGGCAGGTTACCGTTTTGAATTTAGCCTCTGCCGTCCGGGTGGGACGGCACCTAGGGCTTTGGAGTTTTGATAGGTTCAGTTTGGGGTTTTGGTGTTCCGAGTTTAGGATTGATGGCTTAATCGGGTCTCGGCATGTCTCGGCGTTTTTGAGTTTCGGGTTTGGGGTTTAGAGTTTAGGGCTCGGGGCATTGAGTTTAGGGTTCAGGGCCTAAGGTTTGGAGTTTTAGTTCAGGGTTTAGGGCTTAAGGTTTGGGGGTTTAGTTTCGGGTTTAGGGCTTAAGTCTCGGTTCTTTTGTTTGGGGCTTCGGGTTTAGGAAGCTCGAGAAAGGAGCCTGAAGTGGAACTGTTTGACTGAGGTTTCAGAGGGTGCATGGGCTGCAGAACCTGCGTGCAGCGAGGGCCCTCAACCCTCAACCCAAAGCCCTAAACCGCCAGTTGGAAAAGGGCCCTCAAAAAAAAAGAAACAACACCGGTGATCATCTGCACAGAGAAAGTGTCTCCTCAAAGCCTCGAGTCACAAGCCCGGGCGATCTCCAACAGTCGCTGGCGGTTTTGGAACTGTTGTGAGACAGGGTCCCTTGTTTTGAAGGTCCCGTGAAATTGGAGTCGATCCCTGTGTATTCCGGAGGAGTAGAGCGATCATTCAGAACAGCCCCCACCTGAAAACTCTTCTTGGGCCCTCGCCAGTCGAGCAGTCAGCTACGATCAGGGCCTCTTTGAGTGACGGCGGCATGTGTTTTTTTGTCGCTGCAGCTCTTGATCGGGGTTTCGGCTCGGTGATATGTTGAGGGTCTGAGACTGTGGGAGATGGTGTGACGGCAGGTGGTTTTGAAATAGCCAGCCAGCCTGATGTCAGTGACGAGATCGGAGCAGCTCTCTGGATGTATAGCTGCAACCGCAGGTCTCTGAGGCCATAGTAGAGGCATGGCTTAAGCTCTTGCTGTTAGCTAGCTTCTACATGTTTCGAGAGCCTGCATGCATTGTTGTCTCTTGTGATGTAGCGCATGGCATAGCAGGAACCTTCGCGCAGTTCTCGGTCCCCACGTGATTCTATGGCTGAGAGCTCAGTGTCAACCTCACCGAGGGGGCAAGAACGACGGAATGCCACTGTGGCTTCCGCAAGCTTGCGACACCTTGCTTCCCAGGTTGTTGCCCCTGTCTCCGCCCAGCGGTGATGGGCTCGCATTCTTTGCACAAGTGCAGGGAGGCACAAAGGACACGGGACTAACCACGACGCTCTTCTACCTTGTGTCGATGCCTTCACCCCTGCCTGCATCAGACTCCAAAATTTCAAGTTCTAACCCCTCTGCACAACGGTTGATCCTGGTCCTGGACATCTCACGAGAACCTAAACCATGCTAACTCCAAGCCTGCCAAACTGTGAGGACGCCGCTGAGGATGTGCGTGAGACCGCGCCTCTTCTCGAAGGCGTGGTCCGTGAGTTGGAGGTTTCAGGTTTGCGACTAACCAGGCTTGGTTGGGCGTGGCGTGCTGCAAGAGTTTGACTCACTGGCTTGAGGTTTCTTGGTGGTCATGCCTAGGATCAACTTTGTCACATCCTTTGGCATACCAAACCTCGGAGTTCTCTTCGGGTTTGCCAGAGAAGCCCTGCACCTGGCCGATATTCGGTCGCCATACGCGGTATGGAGCCCCCGAATACGCGGCACGCCGCCAAGAAGAGGGGAGTCTCTGGCTATGTAGACAGGCTTTGGTGCACATCTTGCAGATATGCCGTGATAATGACAGGCCAAACATACAAAATACTCGAGACACCTGTCTTGTCTCACAGACCCGAACTGTCTAGCGGCTTTCAAGTTTCGCTCCGCAGAGCCTTGGCACCAGAAATCCGCTCTTATGCATTCAGAAACGCGGTTTCGGAGATCCTCCTGGGGTAGGCGTTTGATCACGGCTCTTTGGGGTTATTTCTCGGTTCTCCGTCGCGTCTGTGCAAGGCTTTGCTGCTGCTGGCGAGGTGCAGTCGCCATGTGAACTGGTGCAGTATTATGGGGCAGGCGTAAGGAGGTGTTGTTCTACCTGGGCCCGTGACCTGGCAGCCCGTGTGCTCTTCCGGCTACACTGATGGGACAGCACGCGCAATAGAAAAGGACACAGAAATGCAGCACCAGCTCGGGAGCACAGCAGTTTTGAATTGTGATATGGCATTCAGGCAGCGCGAACGGTTTTCCCCAGACAGTAACGCTATGTGGTTCTTATGTTCGCGAAAAGGTACTACGTAGATGGATGATGGCGCGAGAAGCACGCCCTGCAATGCCCTGCATGTGCACCTACTGGCTTCGCGTCTCCTGCTGTGGTGCGGTGCACCTGTTCGACTACAGTGTCGACCTTTCCACGGGGCCGCATCTGAGAATCTACCAGGCACGCCGATCGCACTATGACGCCCGATTTTTTGGTGCTCCCGATCGTGGTGAATCGCGCTTACACCCCAGCACCGTGCATGTTTTGTTTCAGCGAACTTGTCGCGTCTGACCAGGAGGGCGAGGTGAACTCTGAGGCCAAGCAGGCGCCATGTGACGGACTATGAAAGCTATGACAGCAAGAACCCCTGCCCCTGCATGATGGTCATTATCCGGGGCTGCTGCCTCCGACTGACATTGATAATTCTCCTGACCTACGGCATGTACATGTCTCGCTAGGAAAAACAGATCGGAAAGAGATGTTAACTTAAGAGTTGGAAAAGTTGGTTGTTTTTGCCAGGGGCTGCAAATCGCTTTCTTTCATTGTTGCCACGTCATCGTGTCAACTGGAGACTGCTTCATTCGCTATGTTCGCAATGTAGCAATATTGAAGGTGTGTAGGCCGTGTCATGATATGCACGTATCGAAAGCACCATTGCCATGAGTTCAGTAAGGTGTGTCATCAACACTGGTAGCGAGCGCATCGCTATCATCTCATTTGCCATCGCCATCACCACCATTGTCAGCACCACCAGCACCGCCACCAGCTGCAGCATCATCATCAGAAACCTCCTCCTCATCATCAGCATCATCATTGTTATCTTGTCCTCGTAGGCGTAGTGCGCATGCAGTTTGTCGATGCTGCTGTTTGTGCATTGCAGTCCTGATGAAGACTATGGTGATGATGATGCCAGCACAGATGGATATGTTAACAGTGAAGGCTGATATTTATTGCTGCCGTCACTGTCCCAGATGCAGTTGCATCCGTACTAGGCTAGGCGCTTCAGCGCCCAACACGACGGTAAAACCACGTCAGCGCCTGCAAGCGCCTACGCCCTTAAGTGTCTCAGCGGCTAAGATAATAGGCTTAGAGAGAGGCTTAGAGGCATGCGTGCAGCCATTCCCGGTAGTAGAGGCATAATCGAAATTCAGAACCCCCGTTGCCCCTACGATGCTAGTATCCGTTATCTATTTTTATTGTGCCTGGATACATTCATGATCGCGAAAATGCGGGCTGTAGTTGGAAATTGTAAAGGTTGTGATACTGGTGATGATCAAGCCGCATGAAACCGAGGTCGTCGCAATGGAAGTAATCCAACACGGTACTTATGACACCCAGTGGTGCCTGAACTTACTATAGGGGCCTTTATTGGGCCTAAATAATTACCTATACTATTTTGGGGGTTCCTTATTATAGCTACAGTATAATGGGCCCCAAAACCCAATTCTAATTATTAAGGCCCCTGTGCTATAGTACCCTTATAATAGCCCTTATATAGGGCCCTTTAACGGAACCCTATTCTTATTATTAAGGCCCCTATATGACCTTTACGTTTTCCTGCTCCAGCAGCGGCAGGGCTCCGAACCGGGAAGTGCACCCGAGGCCCATGCCGCTTGAATTCATAGAGACCCTTAAGGGGTTAGGGGGCCTTGATACATATAATAAGGACTTAATAAAGCCTATTTAAGGAAGTATAGTCCTCAACCCGCCTGAGGGTCCCTATCATGACAGGATGTCGTCGTCCTTGCGCTGTTTTAACTTGAGCCAGAGTTCAGAGAGGGTCTTAAGGGACTGAGTGTGAAGGAAACGACCGTGCAAGGCTCGTGCAAGGCTTTGGAGTTTGGGGCATGGGTTGACGGCTTCGGAGTGGATGGTGAGGGATATGGTTGTAGGGGCTTGCGCGTGGAGGGGACGGGGAAGATGATTCGGGGTTTAAGGTTCAGAGGTGTCGGGTCTCGCCCCAAGGAGTTGCACCTTCCTAAGCTTCAGTCGGCACTTGGAGCATCGAGTCGTACCCCCTCTTTCCGGATTTGTGACTCAATTCCCCGCAAGCCTTGAGGTTGCGGCTTTAGGAGCTCGGGGTAAAAGGTTTGCGAGCTCCTCACGAATTCGGGAGTTGGGATTCGAGCACGCGGAGTTCTGTGGAGAGTAGTGGGATCCAAAGGCTCTGGCCCAGACTAAGTCGGACCGAGGGCTTTCGTGCTCGTCCGCAGGTGACAGGTGCAAATGCTGCTGCTGTCTGAGGTGGCTTATAGTCTTCTGCAAGAGCATGGGAACCTGCAAGGATGGTGCTCGAGTGCATCGAACTTGTTAGAATTATGCAGACTGCGGTCTAGCACGAGGGCCGCAGGTTGTCATGGGCCGAAGAGAGCTCTTTAGGCCATTCGGAAGCTCTCAGCATGTGTCTTAAAAAGGCATGACTTGGTTTGTTGCTCTTGCTGTTGCTGCTGCTGCTGCTGCCAGCTGCCCTTGCCTTTTCCAGTTTTCGTCGTCATCGTTGCAGTGGTTGTGGTGGTCGTGGTTGTGGTGGTCGTAGTTGCGGTTGTTGTGGTTGTTGCGGTTGTGGTGATTATTGTGGCTGTGAAGGTTGCTGCGGTCGTTGTGGGTCACAGTCGCGGTTGCGGTAGCCGTCGTCGTGGTCGTGGTCGTTGTCGTTGTCGCGATCGTTGTCGCAACTCCCCCTGCTTTCGACCAGAAAAGTGTCCTTCGACTGCTCGACCTGCTTTAAGATCTGTGTGGTTTCCGGCTCTTTTGCCGATCCATCTCCTCAAGCCTCTTTTTCAGAGGTCGGACATGTGGCAATGTGGCTTCCGACGGTTCCGAATTGCTTGCTTGATTGACTCATTTGCAGTCTCGATGGGCGCGCGCCCATCGCATGTGAGTTCGCTCTGCAGCAAAGGGCTTCAACGAAACAGGTTCAGAATCCACCAAGTGTCAGTAAATGAAAAAAGCGGAATCGAGGGATTCGACGGTTTCATCGTCTGCGAGTGCAAAGCACACTCGGTGCAAAGATGCCGTGCGGCAATGGGCTAGCGCCGTGCCTGCTGTCCGAGGGTCATCGGCACGGCGTCTGCCGAACTCCTCACAGCAGCTTCCTGCTAAACAAGTTAATCGAGATGCGTCTCGACAACAAAGACACATGGCTGCAACACATGGCTGCAAGTTGCCGTTGCTATGCAGAAGATAGAAGCGCAGATTTTAGCCACGGCACTTGCGCGACTTTTTGACAGAACTGGATGCAGTCGCCTTGCAATGCACTCGTCAAGAAGTGGGGCTGGATACTGCAGGATTTCGTTCCATTTAGATCCCCGAGTCGAGGCAGGAATCTTCGTGCCAAGAAATACTGTATGGAAAAAGGCCTCTCGACACCCACTGGATCTCAGGACTACTGGGGCGTCGCTCGAAAGAAGAGGAAGCCGTACTTAGAGCCCACGGACGCTGCAGGCGGGCGATTGAAACTCAAGATTTGGTGTACGCATCACTAATCATGCATCATCGTTCTAGTAAATATGTCTTGAGGTCGAGACTTGCTCATGGATTAGATCTATGTTCATGGCACTGTTCCGAACACCTCGAAGGCAAGCTTGGAAACTCTGGAGTTCGGCGTTCTTTTGCAGGAAGGTCGAAACCATTTCGAAAAGATCTCAAAGCCCCAAGCAAGGGCCCTCAACTTTAGAAAGGCCAGAACATGCCCTAAATCCTGCACCCAAATCATAGTCCTTGTGCAACTACGCTAGAAAAAGTGCTAAGGTCACAGCTACCAGAATCCCGAAGTCTCAAAGCCTTTGGATTCGGAAGGCTGGTCGAGCAGGGCATTCTGGGCTTCCATGCGTACGCAGAAAGCACTGGAGGAGGCAGCAAGGCATATACCTTGGTGTATAATATGTATATAGCAATTTGGCCATGATGATGTTCTTGTTGCCGTGAGTGATGCAATGACTGTTTTCTCTGCTGCCGCCGCTGCTGCTGCTGCTGCTGTCCATTGAAAGACCAACAATGGCTCTCTTTGTTCCTTTTGTTGTTGTTGCTGCTGCTGTTGCTGCTGCTTTTGCTGTTGCTGTTGCTGTTGCTGTTGCTGTTGTTGTTGCTGTTGCTGCTGCTGCTGGTGCTGGTGCTGTTGGTGTTACTGTTGCAGTTGCTGTTGCTGTTGCTGCTGCCGCTGCTGCCGCTGCTCCCGCTGCCGCTGCTGGTCCTGTTGCGATTGTTCTGGTTCACGAGCTTGCCCTTTTCCTTCTTCCCGTTGTTGCCGCCGTTGTTGTCGTTGTTGCTGCTGCTGTCTGCTGGTTTTGGTGTCATTCCTGCTAGTCTTGTCCATGCTATGTTGCTTGATCTTTTTCATAATAACAATAATCATCATCGTTTGAATTCTTCTTGTAGTTGCTCTTGCTCTTGCTCTTTCTCTTCTTCTTCATCTTATTCTTCTTCTTGTCGTCGTTGTTGATGTTTATGTGGATGTTGGAATTATGTTGTGGTTGTGATGGCACACCAAGCCGGACGTGATAACGACTACTGTTGTTCTGTTGTGTTGCGGTTGTTGCTTCTGTCGTCGTCGCTGCCTTGTCGCGGCTACCGTCGAAGTCGTCGTCGTCGGCGGCGTCGTCGAGCTTTTTGATTGGTGTTGCTGGTGGGTAGCGCTTTTGCATGTTATCATATACTCACAGTATGCCGGTCATAGATGGCAGTGTGTGTCTGTTCAGCTTTCGGGCCGGGGCGAAGGCAGAGAAGCAGCAGCGAGAAGCAGAGAAGCATGCAGAGATCGCGCGGTCGTCTATGCAGCAGGCCTGCCAATTAACACGGGCGTGCCGGTTGTTGGTCTCAGCCAGATGTGTGGGTCCTGCGGTCAGCACCCCCCTGCAAAAACTACTATGATTAATAATTATTGTTACTATTATTATTACTATTAGTAGTAGTAGTAGTAGTAGTAGTAGTAGTAGTAGTAGTAGTAGTAGTAGTAGTAGTAGGCGCCCCCCCCCTACCAACCACCCCTCTTACATACTCTTTTCGCACACATCCGTTTTACTCGGTATTTACAGCACTTTCATCATGTAGGAACATCTTATGAAGCTTCAAAATTCACTTGCGAGTTTGCAAACTCGAGCTTCCGATTCTGGACTTGCATTTTGGGGGGGAGGGGTCGGAGGAGAGGGGGGATGATCACGACATTGTTATGCAGACACCCCGGACAACATCTCCATATGAGCCGTTTTACTCGGTTTTTCCAGTACTTTCGTGATGTCGGACCATCTCATAGTCACCAATTGTACTCTGGACTTTGCGGACTCGACATTGGGCTTTGCGAGGGCTTTCGGCGAAAACTCGAAATTGGTTGGGGGCAAGCTTGTTTTCTTACGCGGTATTTAAAGTACTTTGGTCATGTCGTAGTTCATTGCTAACCACCGTTCTTTAGCAGCATTGTTGCTTCCGAGGGGGGGGTTGGGGCGGGGGGCATGATGACGTACAGGCAGCTTCTCGAACACCACGAACAACTTCAAAACAAACCCTCCTATGCTGAGGTCTGGGCTTTAAGGGTGTTGGCGAGCCCTCCCACGTACAGCTGGCATCTTCGTTTTTCATGTCGAAGATGTTGCGCTCCAGGTTTTGGGGGTTTTTAAAACCTTCTTGGCAGCACCTGCGTGTTCCACGGTATTTACACTGTTTCGTACTGTCCGACCACCTGTGGTTTGGCAGTTTCTTCCCCGTCGAATTTGCAACTCCAGTTGCTGTCGCAGTTTTGGGGCTTGAGCCTCTGCAACTTCACCGGCCGTGACAGCTGAGGCAAGTGAGNGACCACCTGTGGTTTGGCAGTTTCTTCCCCGTCGAATTTGCAACTCCAGTTGCTGTCGCAGTTTTGGGGCTTGAGCCTCTGCAACTTCACCGGCCGTGACAGCTGAGGCAAGTGAGCCTTGGGAACTTATGCAGCTGTCACAGATAGGGAGCCTCAGCCCCTGCATCTGTGACAGTTAAGGCAAGTGAGCATCGGCAACTTCTGCAGCTGTCACAGATAGGGGGCCTGAGCCCTTGCATCTTCTGCAGCTGTCATTTTCGTTGATGATGACGATGACGACGGGTTGAAGCGCCGGGTGGTTGGTTGGCGGGGGGGTGGCTAGTAGTAGTAGTAGTAGTAGTACTAGTAGTGGTAGTAGTAGTAGTAGTACTGTTGATGGACAAAATCCTGCATTACCCATTATAAGGAACATAACATAATTCCCATAGTTTAGAGTCCTTAAGGTCATGCAGGATTTTGTCCATCAACAGTAGTACTACTAGTACTAATACTAGTACTAGTACTAGTACTAGTACTAGTACTAGTACTAGTACTAGTACTAGTACTAGTACTAGTACTAGTAGTCGTCGTGGTGGTGGTGGTGGTAGTAGTACTAGTAGTAGTAGTAGTAGTACTAGTAGTGGTGTTAGTGTTATTAGTATTACGACCCCTGCAGGCACAGGCGGCGATGCTCCAGTCCCGGGTCAACTCCAGAGCTTATGCGGTCAAGTCGCCTTCTGTGATGCTTGGCTTCGCTTAGCTCACTTCCGTCGCATTTTTGGAGCATCGGCTTCTTCGTGGGCTGCTTCGTCCGTCTCTCATTGCCAAATATAGAGAGTTCTACTGGTAGCAACTGACACCAGCTACTGATGCTTCATGTCACGTGCGACCTGAAGCTGCCAAAGTGGTTGTAACCATGCACGGACACCCCTTGTTAATCAGCCCGTGCTTGCAATCTGCATTGACGAGCTTAGCCATAATCATTTTGCCAGCTTTCCATAGTACCGATACGTCAGTTACCTCATGAAACGTGGAACAAAGTTGGCAAGGCGCCACAAGCCTCGCAACCGAATGTGAGACGGCGGCTATTACCCAGGCAGCCATACCTCCATTTCTGCGATGAGCTTGGCACGTGGCTTCGGAATAACCGCAAGGTGGCATGTCATGAAATCTCATACTGCATGATTGTCATGGTCATAGAGTCATAGAGTTATTATTCAAGTTACTATGACATGGTTTCGGCTTTCTCCGTGGAAGTGATTGACAGGACACCGTGCATGAAGGCGATCCCTTAGAGATGCTGGCGAAAACAAGAACAGCAAGAAACCTAGTTCCATAGTAAGAAGTTTAGTACTAGTCGTAGCAGCTATAAGTGCAGCAAGATCAGCATTCGTATGGTAGGATCGAATAGTTTCGATGCATGTCTTTAATTAAGCATCGACATCGCATGGAAGGCCGGTGAGTCCACGCCGATGCTGCAATTGAGGCGTTTCTGCTCAGGCCTGAAAGAGAGGTCGAGAGACAGAGAGAAAGAGAGGCGAAACGCCGAGGGAGAGAGGGATGATGGTGTATGTTTGTGTGTGTGTGTGTGTCAGTGCGTGCGTTCGTGCGTGGGTGTGTGTGTGTGTGTGCGTGTGTCTTTCTCTTTCTCTCTCTCTCTCTCTCTCTCTCGCTCTCTCTCGCTCGCTCTCTCTCTCTGTCTCTCTGTTTCTCTCGGTGGGCTCGTGTTTGTGTCTGAGTGAAACCATGCTATCAAAGGAAGTCTTTGAGAGTGTCGAAATACTGCATGCGTACATGGCTCACCACCACATCCCGCTTGGCCCTTGTGGGAAGTAGCAGCTTCATCTGAATCTCGCATGCTGTGCTGATATTCGCGACCCGGCCAACCGATTACATGCTGTGCACGTTGGCACGTTGGAGGTTGGAGTCACACCTTGCCAATCGTCTTGGTGTACACGTCGCCGAACCGAAGCCCAGCGTAACATTGGGATCCCAACTCGGCCAAAGCACCTGACCAAGCCAGGGCCAACCGCAGCCGCACCAGCCTTCTGCGGTTGCTATACTGCTATAATGCAGCAAGTTACGGCAATCTTGCATGTATGTCGTGAAACAGCTCATCGTGCTTGTTCGAATCGGAGCGACGAAGTCATTGCTCTAACCTCGCAAGATACTCACGGTTATCGGGGCGTTGATTGGTAATCTTCTGTTTCAAGCTTTCTTTGGTGCTGCTGGTGTACTACTATTTTCTGCCCTTTCTAGGGTCTCCACATCGGGTCATTCTAGGGTTCATGTGCCTCATAAAGAAAGGGCTCACTGCTACAACTTGTTCATTGCTCTTGATCATTCGATCGCCGGGACCATGTGTTCTCATGAGAAAGCTTGGTGAAATCGTTCGTGCACCTGATGGTCTGATGTTGCACTGAGAGAGGAAGAGAGGGGAGGTGGAACCTGAAGGGATAAACACGGTGTCTTCTGCCCTCCGCGGAGTTGGAGAGGTCTGGAGAATGCGCTGGACCAAATTTCGCGCAGACCCGAGACGTTGGCAACTAGAGCCGGCTTTCGCCTCTTCGACGTGCCGCCAATACAGTATCCGGAGGACTGAAGAGGAAGACAAGTCGACTTCTCAAAAGAGCTTTGCATTGCCCTTCTCTGAAGTGCTAGACAGTGTCTACGATTCCCAGTGGAGCTCCCTGTTGAGGACCCACAGTGGAGACCGGACGTGCCAACTTTCCATCTGCCTTCCGGCCGCTTTGTTGCGACGAGATCTTGGAAGCTCTGCTGCTCATGCTTTCAAAAATGACGTTATTGCTCCAGCGATAGTTGCTCTAGAGAGATGTGAAGGCACGAGGGCCGCGAACCTCCCTTCAGCCCACATCTGCCGGATTCGGATGCAGGCATGGATGACGGGTTCGACCCCGAGCTGCTGCTCCCGATTCAGCTCTCCGTGCCCGAAGCCCTTCTTTGGCTCACGTGTCTCGGCCAAAAGATGCCGAGAGCTTGCTGATGATTATGACGTCTCTACGGACTGGGCCTGGAGGGGCATAGAGTGATGACATCGGGGTTTGGCGCCGTTGTCAACTCTTTTGTGAGCTCAGGGTGAGAGCGCCGCACAGCAGGCTGCAGCAATACAGTCTAGTTGGCGTCCGGAGAGGCAGCACGTACTTGGGTGCTTTTTGCTAGCATCGAGACAAGTAGAGGAGCACATGTCCGTACTGCACGTAGCTTTTAGAAGCACCAAGGCCGTCGTCTCCTTGCCACCGCCGGCATCATGGGCATGCGACTTTCCTGTGAGCTCTGCCAGATTGAAAAAACTTTGTCCGGCTTGAAATGAGCGAAACAGTAGCAGGCTCCGCAGCATGCCCATAGCCCACTGGACTTGCTACATATGCTCGTTTGTCCCAGAAGACGTAATGCACAGTCATACGTCCGCTTCCCTGCGTGTCATCGGACCAACATGGCTTAACTGCTGGACGATGCTCTCTCCAAACCCAAAGTCTCGCGAAATCGACGAGTGGGCACTTGCCGACAAAGCCGCTGATGACCAAAATCGTGCAAATGTCGCCGGTCAGCACCGCGGGCTCGCTATCGTTCGCGACAAAGCCGCTACTGCTATTGCAAGAGCTGTCGAAGCTGTGATGAGCCAAGCTGTGCTCTGCCACGGGCCGTGACGGGTATTCAGAGCGACGCCCGGCCTGGCGACAGATCGTCAACACATCGAATGGCGTGCACTAGGCTTTCGTCTGTGGCTTGACGAAAGGCACAGCCATGCGGTGGGAGTGCCTTCTTGCGACACTGGCACTTTTTCTAGATTCTGCCGCGCTGCTGCCACACTTTGCCTTGGGCCGCCTCGGCCCATGGTGCACCCGCTCCGTCCAGGCTTGATTTTCAAGCAGATATGCGGCGCAGGCAGATAGTTCTTCAGACCCTCGCATGTGCGTAGGGTTGGTTTCAAGCCTTCGGCCTTGACTTATCTCTTTAAGGAACGCACAACGCTAACAACCCTTGCCGAGAGCGGCATCGAAGTGGATGAGCAGGCGCCTGGCATCGGTCACCAGCGCTGGTCCAACGAGCCTGCAGGATCCTGCAGGATCCTGCAGGCGTAGAATGGCGTAGTTCGGCCAAAGCAACCAAGCAGTTTCGGGAGCGGGCCGGGTGCGAGACCGGGTAGCGTCCCCACGTCCAGACGCCCATATGTCATTGGGGCAAACACAGCAAACTCGCCATGGGAAATTGGAGGCGTCGAGGCAAAATATCGCAGCGCCGGAAACTGCGCCACGTTCGCCCTCGCCCAATGCCAACAGCGTGCTGCCTCGTAGAGTAAGCGAAGTTTTCGAGCTAGCCGAGGCTATGCCGAATTACGCCATGTTTGTTGAAGTTCTTTGTTGTTGCGGTGCTGCGTGCCCAGTCGATGCCACGTGTAGCGGTGGACAGGACACTCCCCGGCCGGCAGAAAAACGCGTGAAGAACAAACTTGCAGCTTCCCGCTCCTATTGGTGTGGCCCGACCCCAGCCTTGTACGAGCTCCTTCCGCTCGCCGGCATTACGCCCCACACAACCAACGCGAGCAGCAATGCCGGGATAAGTTCTGGCAAACACTCACTACACAGCTCTCCACTCACAGAGAGCGCACCCCACAGCTAGTGGTTGGCGACTTCAACGCGCTTGCGCTTGATGAGCTTGCGGCCATCCCGCACGCTGCCGGGCCACACTTCGTCCCAGGCAAAACAGCCGAAGAAGACGAGCCCGATGACCCAGCAGAAGGCGACACCAACCAACGGCAGTTCCACGACCTCCTGGCCTCACAGGACTACTGTCTCCCGCAGAGCTGGATGCAAAAAACACCACAAAACAGACACACCCACAAAAGACCCAACGGCGACTTAGTGCAGCTGGACTACGCAATAATACACAAAGACTGGCGCAACATTATACGCGATGTACACACACTTCCCGGAGCAGCCTTCAACAGCAACAAAGTCGAGCTGCAGCTCCGCAGCAAGGAGACCAAGTGCACACCCCCCCAAACCACGACACACCCGAACCCCCACAGCCACACAGAAGCAAGCCCACAACAACCACATCAAGCAACACATGGACGCCACCACCCCCACCACAGATTACTCACAGCAACCCCCACAGCTACCACTCCAACCGCAGCCGCATGAACAGTGGCAGCCAAAGAGGCCATCAACGACCACATCCCCACCACCACGTCCTTCCCCAAACACCTCTGGATCACAGAGGCAACATGGCAGCTCATACAGCAACGATCCGCAGCGGGTCTCTCACAGAGATTCGATCTCGAGCCCCAACTTCACAAAGACATTAGAAAGCAAGCACGCAAAGACAAAACACTATGGCTGAAGGAGCGACGGCCGAAAGTCAGGCCATTCTAGACCCACGCCAGAAGTGGAAATGGGTCAAGAGAGTTCGCTCAGACTACAAGCCCAGACCCGTTTCAATAAGAGACTCACAAGGCAAGCCCACCAGCCTTTCACAGCAAGCCCAAAGCTTCGCAGAATACCTGCGAGATTCCCACTGGGCAGCACCACCAACACCTTACACAGGCCCCACCGACCCTATACACCCGGCAGCTGCCGTGGACCTCACACCCATCACCACAGCAGAGCTCAAAGCAGCCCTGAAGGAGCTCGCGCGCAACAAAGCACCGGGACCCGACAGCATCCCCGCCGAAGCCTGGCAGTGGCTGGACGAGCACAACCAAGCAGCTCTCCTGCGGGTCCTCAACCAAGCACTTTTCACAGCCACTGTCCCGGAGAATTGGCATCAAGCAATAGTGGTCGAAATCTACAAGGCCAAAGGACCACTCACAGACCCAGCGAGCTACCGCCCCATATCACTCCTAAATACATCATGCAAACTTTTCGTCAAGATCATCCACACCAGACTCCAAGCAGCCCTGGACGACAGGCTCAAGGAAACCCAATATGGGTGAAGAGCAGCACGCTCAACATCCAAGCAGATGCACATTACCCGCGTCTCATCGAACGAGCGGAGGCCACAGGGCAATCACTTTACACCATCTTGCTCGACTGGGAGAAAGCATTCGACAAGATACACCGAGACGCTCTCCTCACAGCGCTTACGCGCTACGGCCTTCGCAGCACTCATCAAAATCACCTACACATCACCGCAGTTCACAGTGGCAGCGGCAGGAACCTTCAGAGTCTCAAGTCGTGATATCAAATCAGCAGGAAGAATGCAGTCAGCAGTGGCTGTCGCACACATCGGCGCCAGGCGTTCCGACGTCAGACTGCAGACACCTGCAACTCGTGGTGCACCGTGCGTCGCCTCAAGAGCCCCGGCCTGTGTTGCGATGCCGGGCACCCCACACCCACGAACAAACCACACCCCTGGCGTCGCCTTGCGTGTGGTCGAAAGCCGCAAGCGTGCAACGTACCCTGAATTGCCTCCAGGGCCTAGTGCTAGTCTCCGCTGGGTGGGCTGGTGCTGGAAAGGGTGCGGACCCTTGGGGCGGCACTAAGAGTGTGGGACTCGACGAGCACTCCCCTTTCCCCCACTTGGCGGCACTAAAGTATTCTGTCTTCGGAGCTTATACTACATACAGATGCAATCGTATACTGCAAGAGCCAAAAGTTGATGCGAGTTAAGCGGCAGGGACTCCGGTACTGCTGGGACATGGAACTCCAGCAACTCGGTGTATTACTCGCGCGGGGTCTTGGTGCGCTACTACCTGCTCCATCACAGTCACGGGTTGCAGCATTGGTGCTCCCCGTTTAGCCCGTTTAAAAACGACTCGGGTCGTAGCGTTGGCGCTCCTCACCTTACAATCTCCCGCCCTCCCCTTGGGTCGTAGCTATGGTGCTCCCTTTCCCACCCACGGGTCGTAGCATTGGTGCTCCCCGCTCGACGACTGACACTCAGGGTCAACAGGTCGTCTTCCTTGCCAGCAGTATGGTGAGGACATTGGTTCATCCCAGGTTGCAGCGATGGGGCTCCCTGGTTCGAGATACACCTTGAGCTCATCGATTACAACGGTTCGCAAGCATTGTGCAGCCAGTTTAAACTCCGAGGAGGCCGATGTGCTCATGGCGCAGATTGGGAACGTCCTTGTGAGCCCACACGCATCCCCCAACAGGAAGGTATGTCAGCAATCGTTAGCACGCCAGAAGGATCGAGGTCGTGTGCAATGGCCTGCCCCTCTGGCACGGAGCTCAGCTCGCCGTCGATGCGACACTGGTCTCCCCGCTCACGCGCGAG
>BGNK01002811.1:72960-90877 GCA_003297005.1 Symbiodinium sp. clade A Y106
TCGCCGCTGCCGCCTTGTCGTTTGCGGCATTGAAACTGGAGGGCGCTGGAGTGAGGAAGCCGCGACCTTCCTCCGACTTCTCGCGCAGGCCCGCGCTGCCAGCGCACCTGTCGCCGTGCGCCGCGCCGCTCAAGCCGCTTGGGTGTACCGTTGGAGTGGCATCCTCTCCGTTGCCGCGCAGCGAGCCTTCGCGGCTTCGCTGCTCGAGCTTCCTGCAGCCACAGAGCTCGTCAACAGCCGCCTCCCAGCCCGCCCCGCTTAACCCGTAGTCTGCAGCAAGCACTGGGACCGGACCAAATACGTGCTGTTGTAAAAAGGTGCGAGGAAAAAAAAAAGCGGCCGGCCTTGTGGATATTCCAACCCCCCGTGGCCACCACTGTCGGGACCACAACCTACGGGAGGTCGTTGAACGGGCAACTTCCATCTCCCACACTTCTGTAGTTTAACTCAACCGCGCCAATTATAGGGGTTTCCGAATAGATGGCACGCGTAAAAAGTTAAAGAAATGCCATCTAGGGAAAATTATAACACGTGAAAAGCCAACACCCAATATGTCTCGTGGATCTACCGTGTGCAGCGGTGGGTGTGCAGAGTGCACTGCTTGAAAATGGGTTTGAAAAGTGGACAGCATGGGCTGTGATTTGAAACGCTTGTTTGGCACACGGCTTGTGGACCTTTTGCTCCTCCTCCTCCTCCTCCTTCTCGTTTGCGTGTCCCCTCCTGCTGCTGCTCCGAAACGCTGATGAAGAAATCAACGACCTCCGATGTCCATCCGAACCTAACCACCAATCACCATACTAGTACAGGGCGTGTGCCATCTATGTGTGCATGTGTGCCAAGTGGGGCGGTTAGGGGAGGACGGGGCAACCCGGCACGGAAGACGTGGCTGGTGGAGGGTATTGGGGGAGGACGGGGCAACGGCGCGGTAAATCACATGCTGGTGGCCCAGGCGGCCCTTGGAAATNCGGTTAGGGGAGGACGGGGCAACCCGGCACGGAAGACGTGGCTGGTGGAGGGTATTGGGGGAGGACGGGGCAACGGCGCGGTAAATCACATGCTGGTGGCCCAGGCGGCCCTTGGAAATCCAGCAGCAAGGCTTTAGGATGGGCGTGTGCCATGTATGGGTCCGGGGCCCGATTTTGTGAAAACAGAAACTCCGGGGATCAGAGGCCGTTAACCGGATGCCGTGTCAGTAACTACAACGAANGCAGCAAGGCTTTAGGATGGGCGTGTGCCATGTATGGGTCCGGGGCCCGATTTTGTGAAAACAGAAACTCCGGGGATCAGAGGCCGTTAACCGGATGCCGTGTCAGTAACTACAACGAACATCGCAGGACCCCCGCGGCCCCTCCCCACAGCCTCCCCCTTGGCCATATGGAGCCAATCGGATGACGACTAGCTGTGGTAGCTCGTGTCTCAGATCCGATGCGGCTTGCCTTTCCCAAGCGTTTTTGTGCGCTCCCGCCGCTCCCAGCATACATACATGGCGCACGCCCACGATTCCCCCTCTTCAGCCAGGTGCAATCGGAAATAGGCCGTTTGCCATCTAGTATCGTGGAGAAGNAGCGTTTTTGTGCGCTCCCGCCGCTCCCAGCATACATACATGGCGCACGCCCACGATTCCCCCTCTTCAGCCAGGTGCAATCGGAAATAGGCCGTTTGCCATCTAGTATCGTGGAGAAGTGTGTGCCATCTATTCGAGATCCCCTATACGGTTTAGGGCTCATGGCTTGGGGCTTAGACGATCTTGATTTTGGGTGAAAGTCGCTGAGTGTTGAGCCGTTCATGGATCTCTTGGAGCTTCGAAGCTCCGGGGTGTTGGTCCTCCAAGGACAGTTTTCCTATGGACTTAAAAATGGCTCTCCAGAGCAGGAGATTGCATCACAAAGGACGGCGCTGAAAATTGGGATTCAGGACTTGTGATCGGCTCTGCGAAACTACGGCGTCGTTTTGTCTTGCTGGGATCTCCATCGTCGGAAGAGGCATCTGATGGAGACTGCACATACATTTGTTTCATGTTCCCGCGGACTCAGCCCAAGCCTTCGTCTCACTCTACGACCCTACGAGCATCAACTTACGTGAGCTTTCGGAGTTAGGGTGCTCGTTTGAGGACGCTACCTGCAACACGGGTAAAAGAAAGTCCTACTTCAGAAAGGCCCCCCACAAGATCCAACTTGTAAAACAGCAGAACCCGTTCCGTAATGACAAGTGCTTCAGCAACACATAGCAGCATCAGTATCCCAACACCCTCTAAGGCTTCCGCGCACATAATTATTGTAAGCTTTACTGCGAAGCTAGCGTAATGCCGCAACTGTGAATGCGCAAGGTTATGCCAGACCTGTTGATGTACATGCTCTGATGTCACGCGGCTTTTCACGAGAGCAGTAACCACCGTTTCCGCAGCTAGAGCGGCTCTTGGTGACGCACAAGACACTTCGCATGCGATTCCTGGTAGCATGCAGGCCCTGTGCAATCCGTCGATTCGCGTTGTTCGTGCGGAGCAGGAGCGACCTCGTCCCCTGATGGGACGCATGGCAGTGGCGGTGTTGGTGGTGCTGAAGCTCAGCCACATCAATGGCGGATGGCCACGCAATCAGCACTGGACATACTGGGATGCAGGTTGCAACGGCTAGTCAGGATAGCACGGCAGGCTTTCAGCAGTGGGGCCCCATCGAGTGGAGAGGAATTGGTGGCAAGGCCAATGGGAGAGACAGCCTATGAAAAGCTGGGGAGGTGGTTATTAGGATAGGCAGTCCAACTGGTCGGGCCATCAATGGTATGAGAATGATCGAGCCCCACGGAAAGGGTGGAGTGATCCTCCCGAGCCTGACCATCATGCAGAGTCAGGCGCGCGAAGGGCTTCAGTTCAGTCCACGACGGTCACTGTGTGATGCCGGTAGCCAGAGCAAGGTAAGCCCGAAAACAGGCAAATATCATGTTCCTGAACATGATGGGAAGTACAGGAGTTCGTTGAGTACGACATGGAATTTCGCAAGCATTTCAAGCGGCTTGAGCACATTGGCGCGAAGCTCGTGCGACTCACGAAGGCCTACTGTTTCTTGGAGGTGCTCCTAAGCCAAAAGGGAAGACGACATATGGCCATTGGCGCGGTGATCCTGAGTGCCCATACGACAAGAAGAGTGATCATGACAGTGGCCACGAGAGAAATGTCCTCGCGGCTGTTAATGAAGAGCTCAGTTATAGCGATGAGGATGACTTGGTCCTTCCCGATAAACCTACCGCGGACTTACAACATGATGATGATCAGGATGTCCCTAGTCAAGAAGTGTTGGGGAACCGGATCGGGACACACTAGCCCTGAGTGACACGTGCTAAGGACAGTGGCACATGAAGCTTCTTCACCTGCATGGGGAGGGTCTCTTTATCCTCGGCGAGGTCTGGCCATTCAGGTTTGGAGGTGGTCCGAGGATCATGTCTTCCCATGCAGTGGTCATGCCAATCCATCTTCAGGGAGCTCTCGACATTCCCAGGATCCGAGTGAGTGTTGTGGATCAGGATTCTCCTGAGCAAGCCAGTTCTCAAGCAGCTTGGGATGGTCATGGACTTGGAAAAGGGGGTAGTCACATTTCGGGAAATGCAGACGGAAGTGCCGCTCAGAGAGACCAAAACGGGTTTATGTGGGTTCCGGATCAACACGAAGCAGACAAGAGAGAGGTTGGAGTGCCCGCAGCCAGAGTTTGTAGATGATGATAAAGAGATCGTCATCTATCCTCATTCTCCCGATCGAGAGGTGCCGATGGTGAATGATAAAAGCGACGTAACAGATGCACCGGAGCAGGTGCGGACAACTAGAGCGAACGTTCAACACTGTTGTGAAGATAGCTACGAAGCACTACTCCATTTGCTCAGGTCACTCCCTATTCCCAAGTCGAAGCGCCGTGGGGACATCAGCGGCGGCGGAGGACCGACGAATGAAGCACGGGTTGCTGGCGTTGTCTCACATGGTGCTTGGACTGGAGTGATATGCGAACTACGAGATACCCATGTGTATGTTCATGCGCAATCGTGAGGATGCCCGAATGGTGATCGTTCACTCTCCTGGACAAGGTGTCGACCGATAAACATGTTGATTGTCACGACCAACAGGAGGCCCTCACGACGACAGTCATTTGGATAGCCAGTGCCAGCCAGACGTGCGCACATGGAAACAGGACAAGGAAGGCAAGCGGCTGAACCGCGACCTTCATGAGACACACCAACGGCCCACCCAGTTCAGTCCTCATGTACCTCATGCAACACTTGCATGGCAAGGGGAGCGATGGTGTTTGTCATCCTACTCCGTGAGAACGGCGGCCTATGTGGATGGTGATACCCACAAGGCTTTGTAGAAGCTAAAACTTTCCAAGTCGAAAGACGGCGACTTCCAGGACCCTTTGGAGTCGGCAGCGCATTCGTGCCGTCTAATCACCAAGAGAAGCAGCATAGCAGCGTAGCGATGATGATGTGGATGTCACAGAAGAGCTAAATGAGCCCAGTGAAACTCCTCAGCCGCAGCGTTCAAGTCAGTTGTGGAGGCAGAGTTTATCCCCAGCGTGCCACGCATCCGGAGCACATCATGTCGGTGCTCACTCCAGGAAGAAGGAGGAGTAAGTCATGGCGGTCGCCAGCAGGTGCGCAGTCTCTCACGAGGATCTGGGATCGCCTGAAAGAACTCTGGTCAGTGTCGCGGCTACCGCGCAAGAGTGCCCTCTTGCCCCTAAATTAGAAGAAAGCCGATACACAAACCCTCCGCGAGCTGTGCTGCAACTGTTGTGGTGGAGGACATGGGACGGGGCCAGGACCGTCACTGGTTCTGATGGACACGAAGCCAGCGGAACTGGCGATGTGGTGATGGTTCACGACCTGGAGATCACGAGCAGAGGACCGTTGTACTATTGTACACACAATGTCGGATTCGGATGCTGGAGAGGGTCAACAGGCACACGAAGGACCCCTTTTGGGGACGCCGAAGGCATCCCTCGTGCAAAATCACGCGTACGACAGCCGGCCAACCAAGAACATCCAAGCCGAGCTCGAGGCAAAGAAGGAAGCCGACAACAAGGAGCTGCGCGAAGTTCCTGCCGGCGGCGGGAACCTCTTCGGCAGGATCATGGGTTCGGGCCGGAGCGGTCCAGATCGACGACGCGGACTTCTCCGAGACCGAGGAGACCGTGCACAAGGACGTGAGCGCCAATTTTGACACGGAGGCCGAGATGGCTAGGCACGGCTGAAGAAGAAGACTGGAGGAAACGGCTAGGGGGTCGGACGCGCCAAGTCCGAGAAGTAAGTGCTTCAGTGTGAGAAAGCTTCGGAGCGTGAATGCAAAGCTAGGCAGCTGGGCAGCCTCTGGGCGAAGGTGAGATCTGCGAAAAGGTCGGTGCTCATCGCCAAGAGGCTGCTTGGGAATGCTCGGGCGGTTGTTGCTGGAGCGTTCATCGCTACGGTAGAGCCGGGTGCTGCCAAGAACTCGGTACTATATGCTTCCCGAGTGCGCTCGGGTGTGGTCGAATTGTCAAGATGTTACCAGTAGTTCCTTCTCTCGAGGGGGTTGGTATACCGTGGAACCTATCAACATGTCAACTGACCTGAGTGACGCACGGAACCGGGAAGCCTTGACGACATGGATCGGGAATGCCAGCCCCCGACTTGTCATCATGAATGATTGTTATCCTCATGTCGATAGTTCATCGAGTCACCCTCAAGCCAGCAAGTCACAGCCGGAGAGACGTGAGCGGAAGAACAGGGAGAGATGGAATGGAGCGTGTGAGTTTACGTCGCGGAAATCATGTCTTGATAGATTTGCCGATGAGTTGCGACGGGTGCGTCAGGACATTTGCAGAAGCTATGCAGCTATGTGCAAACACCCTCGTGTGCATTGTGTTGTCAATTGTCGTCCGACCGAACCAAAGTGCAAGTGGATCACGACATGTTTGAGGGTCGCAGATGAAATCTGACGGGTCGGAACTATACACAGCCCCCCTCGCACATGCCGACGGGAGCTAGCGCGAGCAGTACGTCGGGGATATGTCATGCTTGTGGTGTGCACTTGTGCACTAAATGACATGAACGAGCGTCAACACCGCAGCACTTGGCTTCACACAGAGTAGTGAAGCTTTCGTCCTTTGTTCGCACCCACCCACACCGCCCTTTTANCAGGTTCAGTCAGACGCCGCCTGCCAACATCGAAGCCATTCCAAGAGTCTGGGAAAAGGCGTTACAAGTGTTTGCTCAGTCCTCGCGTTTTGTGCTGCATGGTGTGTCAGCGAGATGTCCTTAAGGACGTCGAACCTGGAAGGGTTGGACGTATGCCTCGCCGTGTGTCAGCCATGGTCCGACGGAAGGTTCATAGTGGCGACTTGGAAATCCACGAGCTCAGATTCCCGAACTGATCCGTTGAGAAGACATGAGAGGTTGCTTGGGCCAAGAACTCATTGCTTCGAGAACATGGCTGGGCTCCGGTTGCTCTCGTGTTTGGGATCGAGTGTACGCAGAGATGCATTGCCAGGGCAATCCTACTGCTTATCACCCGTCAGTCGGTGACGCGGGAGGCGATGCTGCGATTCGCACGAGGTTCCGGTACCACGCCAAGCTGGAGTTTGTTCGGAGCCAAGCCCGACAGATGCTCTTGAGGAGCGCCCGCAACAGGACCCGCAAGTTGCCAGTTCCGAAGATCGGTCAATTTTCTGAGGGGCCGGTCACGCCAAAAAAGAGAGAAAGCCAGTGGCTAGGTCCGCGGCACATTGCGGGACTCCAAGATGGAAATGCTTGGGCGGCAGTAGGTGGCAGATGTTTCTCTGGTCGCAGGCAGGAGAGTATCTGAAGGAAGCCGTGAGTGACAAGAAGTACTACGGCAGTCCTGAGATTCAGAAGGCTATTGTTTGTTTGTTCAAGAAGGTTGAAGTTTCTTATGAAGATCTAGTTGGTCAAGATGGGTCAGATGCGGAACCTACGGACATTGAAGAACAGCCGCTGAGCCAGCTGCTGATGGATGAAGATGCTCTGGACACCGAGGGGCTCAGTGACGAGTACTCCAGAATGTGTCAACAGATAGGCTGGCATGTGGATGCGTAGGGAATCCAGTGCTTGTGTCACACCGAGCGTGGGCGTATCGTACGCCCGAGCCTCGGTATCCGACCGAGCGGTTTCCGTACCGGTCATCCTGGGTATATGTTCAAGGAAAGTGAAAGGGGAGTCAAATGGATGGGGTTGGAGGATCAGCGTCAGCATGGCCCAGTTGCAGGTTTGATCACCATCTTTCACAGCAAGACTCGTAAAGACCAGTGCCTTGAGAAAATGTTCACGCGTCTGCATCGTCTGTGGGAGTTGACAGTGCTGAAAGAGCTGAGTTTTACTCGAAGCTGCGCCCGGAAGTGATACTCCCAAACTGCTTGAAGAGGTGCGGCCTTGCACCTGTGTCAAAACATGCTTGTCTCAGTCTGAGGTATGTGTGGTTCAGCAGTATCTGCTGTGTGTCGCGGCTAAGGCGACTCGCGCCTTGGCGCCGGAGCATCCTGACCGACTTGAGGTTGCTGAGCCTTCTGCTCCCCTTTCGGGTTTAGGCCCTCTCGGTTCTCGGTTTAGGCCTTTCGGGTTTAGGCTCTTCTTCTGAGCGCCCTGACTGTGATGAGCTGATCGTGCCTTCGGGCCCCGCTTCGGGTTTAGACCCTTTCGGTTTAGGCTCTTCGGTTCACGGTTTTGCTAGTGACCCTCATGCTTCGGCAGGCTCTCCCTGCATAGATGATGTGTCGCGCTGCCCACCTCCTTGGCCTTCGGAAGGAGGTGCATAGGTAAGAGTGGCTTCCGATGCTGGATGGGCAATATCAACTGTTCACGCATACATTAAGAGAGACGCAGAAAGGATCCGCGCCCCCAAGCAGGTTCATGTTACTCAACAGCCCATGCGCAGCAAGACTAAGCTCAAACGTATGCTGTAGAAGGAGATTCCTTATGCTAGCATTTCCGCTAAAGACAAGAAGCTGTACGATATAGACGAGCAAAAGGAATGGCAGTCATGGCTTGACTATGAGAGTTGTGAGATTCTAAGCCTAGAGGAAGCAAGAAAATTGAGTCGGTTATGTTTCTCGGAACAAGAATGCGGGAATGAGCTTCCAGTCAAAGGCAAAGCTAGCTTACGCCTCCGGGGTCACCTTTGACACGAACGGCCAGGCGAATCAAGTGCAGCTGGACTCGCCTACGGTGGAGCGAGTGTCCACCATGATCTTTCTGCATTTGATGACGAGTCTGGGATGGACCCAGGATTGGCTTATCGGAATTATCGGTGATGTTTCGAATGCTTTCCGTCAGGGAACACCTTTGACCAGACATGTTTGTGCGCCGCCCAAACGAGGAGACCCGCGGATTGAAGCCAGGCCGGACAATCACTCAAACTGCTGAAGTCGGTTTACGGGAGGCCGGATGCACCACGGGCATGGTATGATGATGAACTAGCCAGGATACTGGGAGAAGAGATGGGCTTCAGTAAGTGCCGCGCTATTCCGCCATGTTTGATTTGAGAGATGATCGCGCTAATCTTCGAGGACTCATGGTGGTTCATGTTGACGATGTCATGTCATGTACTGTCATGATGGTGGCGATCTGCTTGAAGAAAGCATGACGAAGCGTTTCCCATTCGGTACATGGATGTGGGTTCATGAACAGACGAGCGGTGGTACTTACTGCGTTAAAGAAGCCGGTAATGGACAAGAACAGTGAAACGTGTGTCACACTTGCTCAGAATGCTTTCATCGATACAAGACTTCTCAGGCCATGAAGGTCGATGCGTTCCGCGTGAAGCAGCTGGATGCCAGAGCGACCCAGGCTGAAATCACAGACTACAGAACCATTGTAGGGAGTGCAGTGGTTGGCAGTCCAGTCGCGACCCGACATTGCATGTGTGTGCAAACAGTTTCAGAAGCGGATTTCAGACCATCGCATTGTGGGTCTGATGAGGGCTAGTAAGGCTGTTCACGAAGTGGTGCGTAACAGGACTGAGATTCTGTTCAAACCTTTGGATATGACGCCGAATTGGCTACTTATCGCGATGCCGGATTGTACAGCAGTGTTGGGGCCGAGATCGATGAACCGCAGTGCGACGATATCCAGGGAGCGTTTGTTGCTTTCGCTCGAAAGAGCGATTTGGACCAGGAGGGACGGGTCTATATGAACATCATAGATTGGCGGAGTGCTACCAATCGTCGCATAGTGGAATCATCCGAGACCCACGCTGCTATCATGGGCCACTGCATGTCGCGGTTTGCTCAGATTGCTGTCCGAAATCAAGCATGGCTCTAAAGTTTTCTAAAGTCTAAAGTCGTCATGTCGTCAGTGGAAGATGATGGATGGCAGCAGCTGGTCCCCTTAACTCTGTCTGGTCACGGACTGTAAAAGCATCGATGACACCATGCGTAAAGATGGTCAACATGTCGGAGAGAAAGGCAACATTGTCCACGCCATGCTCCTTCGGCAGCTCTTGACTACAACAGGCCAAGTTGAGCATCCGGGGAAAACGAGGCTGATGTGGGTGCCCACGAGGTGTCAGCTGGCTGACTTACTATGACGGCTAAAGGATCAGCCATACGGGATTAAGTTCGCGACGGATTGTTGTTTCACGAGCGTGCTCCGAAGAGACGTACAGGTGCACAGAAATCCACAGGTCAGAAGAATGGTTGTACCAGTGTGAATGTGCGGGGTTAAGACAGGCCTGTTGATGTGCATGCTCTGATGTTTTTCACGGGCATGAACCGCCGCTTCCGCAGCTAAAGCGGCTCTTGGTGACGCAAAAGAGACTTTGTGTGCGATTCATGGTAGCATGCAGGCCCTGTGCTAAAGCGTGATTCGCAGAAACCGCAAGGAATGATACGTAAGCGTTGTATCACAACCCTGAAGCTAAAACAGCTTTGGGTATCGCTGGGCCATGGGCTTCAACATTCACAACTCAGGGTTCGGCATTACATGTGTACACGCATTTGAGGGTGTGGGCGGCCGGGGAAATTCCACACACGTACTGAGGCGTGAGTCCGATTCAAGAGTTGGCACTGGACAACATCATCCTGTAGGTGCAGCATACCAACCTGACGTCCCTGAGCTCCGAGCTAGTCCAAGCAAAAGGAAATCTCGGCTACCATCGCCAGGCCAGAAGTGACAGCAATCGGTCGCGACCTGGCACCACGAACTGAGCTTCGAAATTCGGTGTCAAAGGAATGTCACCTGGTTCGTGGCCGGGGTTCCGTTCTAGACAGAGAGACAGAGAGCGAGACAGCAAGACAGCGAGGAGTCGAAGAGGGAGGTTTCGATTGGTAGTTCCAGGTGAAGGTTTCGTGTGTGGCGTCGGTTCGGTGCCCGGCGTGTCTCCATCGCATTTTGGATTTTGAGTGTTGAAAGCTGAAAGTAGGGCACAGCCCCAAAATAGCTTTCCCATGTCCAGCCTTGAGCTTCAAAGCCCAACCCCACCTTTACACATCAGGGTTAGGGGATTTCAGAAGGGCTCTCCTGTCGAGGCCCCGGTTTGGACAAGGATGGCCGACGCCTCAGCTCGATGCCTGTCGGGCGGCATGCTGGCGATGTTTTTCGTGCATCCACGGGAGGCTCAGGGCTTACACATACATTCTTCCGGAACTTTTGAGCCTTTGGATCCTGAACCACGACAGGCAGACCCCAAGCTTTGTCAGGGACGTGCTTTTGGCCTTCTTCGATGCATGTTTATGTGATCCCGAAAGTTACATGCTGCAAAATCCAAAACATTAAGGAAGCCTCGCCATCGCTGCCCTCACTCGAAACCTAAGGGAGGAGATGCCAGATGGCAGCGTTTATGTAGGCCTCGCCTGTCCGGCTGAGGGTCCGGACTCGGTAGGCTGTAATGATCTTTCAACTAGATTGCATCTCACAGGTTTTAAGCGGATATGGTGGTTTCAACGTCTAACTATCGTGTTTGCATCTTCACTCGTTCAGATACTGTTACTCGCTCAGGGTCCGTGGCCTTCTGACAACACGAACAGTTGTGCACTCCAGAACTTGTCAGCCGATTGATTGAAATCCAAAAATCATGTTAAAAAACAAGCTTGACCTCAATAGCCAGCGCTGAACCAGCGGAAAGGCCGGTGCAGCACACAGCACCGCATGCGAGGGGAAGGGGGAGCGGGATGGGGAGGAGGTGGAGACGGGGAGGAGGGGAGGGTGAAGGGGTAGAGGGGGGGAGGAGCAAACAGCAATGCGAGCGGAAAGACGCATTCCATAGATTCAGAGAACCAAAAAAAGTCTGTTTGCCAGAGGGACTGCTTCCATGAGTGCTCCTGTACCGCAACGACACGAAAAGTTGATCATGAGCGTGGGGGTGTGCGTACAAATGGAACCTGGAGCTGCACAAGTAACAAGGATCTGTCTCGAGCGGGAACGGCAACCACTACTGGTAGCTCAAGAAGAACACCTGGAAACCCCAACATGTTCCAACATGCCAGTGCCAGTCCCAAGACTGGACTGGACAGGCAGTTTTCGCTACGGGTTGCGGGACGGTCAAGGCCGGGAGGGCTTGGATCCGGTCGTTGCTCGGGCTGGGGCTGTTGTTTCGCGAGGCCGGGAAGGCCCTGCAGCTGGCACACTTTGGCACAGTTTCCTTGCTACTTCCGTGTTCTTCAATACGGGCACATGAGAAAAGGATTACAGATTCGTACCAACCTCAGGCTGGGCACCTCGCTACAATATGCAGCCAGAAGGGGACTTGCATTTCCTGCCCCGTCGTCCCTTGACAGGACGCATTGTCTGACTTGTTCCGAACTTGTTTTGTAGATTAGTCTGATTTTCCAGCTTTGTTCTGTTTTTTTCGGACTTTTGAATCGGTCTCCAATTGGAAATTGGGGCGAGTGACTTGATTTCTGACTTTCTTGTTTCTCAATATTTGGAGAGTTCATATGGCTCATAGGACAAGCTGACAAGCCAAGAACATCAGAATCCGTAGCCCTTGCAGCATGTTGCAGGTGTTCTGACGCTTAATGCGGAGGGCACTGACACCTACGAGGCTTCCCACCATCACATAGCTCTTGGGGCCAGCCGGTCACTGTCTGCCATAAGACACTTCAGCGGATGTGGCGTCGCAGGGCCTCTAAGACATTGCGAAACGAGCTGTCTTGATCTACTCTACAAGCCGCCGCAGACTAGGCAGCCGGGACGTATACTGCGCCTCAGCTTTAAAGCCTGTTGACCCTAACACCCTTTGAAGGGACACTTCCGGGCTGGCCACTTTGACGGATATGGCACCCGCCAATGGGCCTCATGGCTGCCACTTTAGGGGATATCTCTTAAGGTTGCGATGTGTGAATTGCTGGCACAGGGTCGTACAACTCACGGGTCCGTCTGGGATTTCTTGGTAGGCTTTCGAGTTGAGCGGTCAGGGGGTTTGATTTAGGACCTGCCTGTGTCCAAAGTACTTGGATTTATGGATGTTTTTTCTGGTTTCCGAATTTCCCAGCTGCTTCGGATTTAGAAATATATGTGTGTCTGTGACAGAGTGTGTGAGTGTGTCTGGGTATGTAGCTTAATGACTTCAGAGCGCTCTTGGGAAGGAGCCCTCAGTACATCCGGCTGGCTGCTGCAATTGGGCAGGAACATGACCAGTCCACCGGTATCCGCACCAAAAGGGGCCAATGTGGTCATCATGCCTAGAGTGGCTAGGTCAGCGGCACACTGCTGGTCGCCCGCCGTGCGAAGCAACACAATGCACAGATCACGCACCGTTAGCATGTCAGAGCGAGCTGGCTGGGAGTTCGCACCAAGAATATTGTCCTGTGCGGGCAATCCAGCCCGTGCTGAGAAGCATCTGCTGATGAGTCTGCCGCTCTGTTCCCGTTGGCTAACGGAGCAGCGGGCAGGACAAAACAGAGGAGTAGCCTAGGTGCTGAGATGTTTGCCGGAGCGATGTGCGACAAAATACTTGGAAGGCCGATATCGGCAGCTCAAGAGTTCAAAGTCCGAAGCCCCCCTTCATCCCTGGGTTGAAACACGACCGCGAGGCATCCTCCTCGCGAAACCCCATGGCCTGAAGCGCTGACTCCAACCACCTCCAACCTATCCTTCGAAGTTTGCATCTACACGTGTGGGAACCACCGTCAGCCTGTCAGCTTCACGGTGAGTCGATGAGAGTTAAACGTACCTCAATAGCTCTTTATCAAGACTCAAGCTGCTGAGCCTGTAACCCTGTTCGAGGCAAACGGATGTGTCTACAAAGGGCACTGGAAGCAAGGCAGGTATTTGCTGTTGAGTTCTGGGCGCTGGATCCTACACCAGAGCTTCTGGGGCTGTTCTGCGTCTCCATCACGATCCTATAGTCGATTCTCCCATATTGGGAACATTACTGTGTTGCAGAAACTCGGACTACGGCGCCTGAAGTCTCAGTCTTTTGGTGGAGCCCAATTTACGGTGCCTTATGGTTCTGAAGTTCAGAGACTGTACCCGAAAGCCCTACACTTCGACAATCTTCGACGGTCTTTTGGATTGCGACTAATACTTCATCGACCGAACTACGTGGTCCAAATTCCCCAAACTCGCACCTGACGGAAACATGGGCAGTCAATTCTGCCTTCAGTCCTAGGGTCGTCCTCCTGTGGATAGACTTCAGCAGCCACTGCATGCTCAGGAAATCCCACTCCCGGGCCTCTCATTAACATATCATGCTGTAAGATAGGAACATCTCGAAAGTCGCCAAGCACCTTGCAGCCCAGGCAGAATCCTGCCCGGCTAAACAGTGTAGGGTGCAGGTGTGCAGCAGAGGCCTCGGGTGTATATAGGTGTCTGACATCCGCATACTGAAACCTTAACTTTGTTCTTCACTCTTAACCAGCAAACGCTGAATCACAAGCCTGTAACCCGGTTACCGGAAAGGTCGGCAGCACGGCGAAGGCACCCTCATAGAGCTTGCTGGGAAGAGCTATCGTGGCCAGTGGCATGATGGTAGAAGGCTGGCAGGGGTTGAGACATGCTCAAAGAAAATAAATTGAAAGCTGTAAAGCTTCGGCTTCAGGTAGACTTTAGGAGAAAGGGCTTTAGATCGGATGACATCTTTTCCGTCGCATGAAGGTATATGAGATAGTGATGGTGGAACTGTTGGGATGTAGATACCCGAACAAACCTCAGCAGCAATTGATCAGACGATGAACTTAACAGGCCCTGTATTCGCAGTAAGCAACGAAAACTTCACTAAACCACTCGATCTTTGGATCTGGTGAATAAGACTCTCTGCCTTTGCAGTGGCCGAAACGCACAGCTGGCCAAGCCTCACAACCCTACAGATTCTCAGCTCGAGTGATGGCTTGGCAGTCCATGCTCCCGGGTTTTTCCTGGGTGTTCTTTTCGTCTTCAGGATTCAATGGCTTTGAACCCCAATCCTTGCAGAAAGCCGAGTAAACAGAAATATATAGGGTTTTGAGCAGTGCAGGAATAGAGGCCGCGGCTGTTGAAATGATTTTTTCGGGATGCTTTGCTAACGAGCAGAAAGGTACGGCTGGGCTATGGCCCTTCATGCGCAGTTTCAGTTATCAAGTGTCAAGACAGCTGATCACGCTATTCCTCCGCCCAGGCCTTCAATCCCAACCACCCAGCTTTCGATCACCCTGCACTCTTCCCAAATAAGCGTCGTCTTCGCAGCTGAACGGGGATCCGCACATGTACAACATAACATGACATCCAGCTGCTCAGAGGGTTTGGGCTACACCTGGGAACTTCAACTTCAAGCTGAAACCAAACCTAGCTAAACTGTGAACTGTCGGCCCGAAATCCGAAGCATGCAACTGTCAACCATTGATTTCTCCGCTTGTGAGGCATGGCTTTGGAGTTCTGGAGCTTGAGGGCCACTCTCGATACGAGGCCTTCTTGAAGTTGGGCATGTTGGAGAGTAGGGATCGTTGATGCGTATGGCTGAGTTTCAAGGGATCTTACAATTGCTGCTCTAATTTCGAGTCCTGCGAGAAAGATGTTACTGCTCAGCAGGGTTTTTGTCGTTTGCAGCAGGCAGAAGCACATCCCAGAGAGGCTCAAACAGGATCCTGAATGCGCTAAGTTGCCATGGCTCAAGAGCAGCCTACGCAGCAGTCTACACGTTGCCATCAAAAGCTAGAGACTAAGAAGCCAAAAGGATTGGCCCTGCTCCTCAAGAGTGCTGGCTGGCTGCTGGAAGCCACTTTGTCAGACTATGCTATTTGCCTCCAATCTTTCGCCCCACAGCTCAAATCAACCACCAGAGCATGCCCCCATAGCTGGATGTTGCCGCCTGAAGACCCCTCTGCGCCTGGCAGGGTCGATGGGAGAATGGTATGCCGCATGGCAGCGGCAAGTACACGGACCTCAGAAATGAGACTGCTGCATAGCGGCATTAATTAACCACTTCCTCTAATAGCATGATCTCAAAGCATAGGCATCAACAAACAAATCAGCACAACGAAACATCTTGCCTGACATCAAGAAAATGCTGGACATCAAAAGGAACTTTGCCTGGTGGGTGGTTGTGACCCGTGTTGTGTAGTTATGTACACTGTCTGATTAGCCGCGTGGCACAAGTTCAAGGTCATGCGGAATCATGCCATGGTAAATCCGTGTAGCGCTCTGCTCCTCTGATTATGACGGGTCGCGCTGGCCCCCTCATCACTAGCTTCTTGCTGCNGCGTGGCACAAGTTCAAGGTCATGCGGAATCATGCCATGGTAAATCCGTGTAGCGCTCTGCTCCTCTGATTATGACGGGTCGCGCTGGCCCCCTCATCACTAGCTTCTTGCTGCTGATATCAGAATGGTCAGGTGGAAGTTCCTTGCCTACAATCCGCAATCTCTCAAACGAGCTGATCGGGAGCGACGAATCATACGCGCATTGCGGAGCAATGATGTCATCGCGATGTCTGGCGCCCGTCTGCCAGATGGGGACATTGAAGTTGGTCATCGTAGAGGGGAAACACATACTGTGTACAGTTGGGGATACGGGAAAGGGCATCTCACCAACTCGCATGCTGGCGTACAGTTGTGCCTCAAGCGCAGCCGATTCACGGCAGACAATGTTGTCCAGATTTCTTCCCCNCATACTGTGTACAGTTGGGGATACGGGAAAGGGCATCTCACCAACTCGCATGCTGGCGTACAGTTGTGCCTCAAGCGCAGCCGATTCACGGCAGACAATGTTGTCCAGATTTCTTCCCCACCCAGCGAATTGCAGGGTCGAGGTGGAGCCCTACGTGTCAAGCGGCGTGATTCGGACTTTGCCTTCATTGTATGCTACTTCCATCNCACGGCAGACAATGTTGTCCAGATTTCTTCCCCACCCAGCGAATTGCAGGGTCGAGGTGGAGCCCTACGTGTCAAGCGGCGTGATTCGGACTTTGCCTTCATTGTATGCTACTTCCATCTGAACTCCAACCTGCCATACCCTAAGCGCGTCAACAGTGCGCTCTGGAAGTGGATCGACAGTGTTGTCAATGCTCTGCCGGCGCGATGTGTGCCATGCTTACTTGGTGACTTCAATGCGAGAGTCGGGAAAGAGCATGTGGCGGACAACATTTGGACAACTACCGATGATGCCTCCATCGGTCCTTGCAATGCAGACAACGAGAATTGGAACGGAGAGCAGCTCCGTGGGCTCCTGCAAAAGCATTACCTTGCAGCCGTCAACACATACCACAATGCTGGCCCAACCTATTTTGGTATTGTCGCAGACTACACTTCTCGAGTGGATTACATATGTGTCCCGTCAAGTCTGTTATCACAAGTACAGCGCTGCTGTGTATGGCATCACACTGGCGACGACCTACAGCTGGTGGCTGCTCCGGGCCGCAGGGATCACCGACCCTTGCAAATCCAACTTGAGCACTCCTTGGGATTGCAGCCAGCCCCCACCCTTCAAGGACAGCCCCCGCCGCGCTGGGACATGGATAAGCTCATGCAGGGCGTTTTGCGGGGACATTGTCGTGAACAGTTGGTGGAGGCAGTTGCCAACAGCTCTTGCAAAGCCCCCAATGGGAGCATGCCCAGTCAGCAAACACGCCAGATGATGCATGGACAATGCTACGTGATGTGGTCTTGTCTGTTGGCCGAGAGCTGTACACGTCCTGCCCCATCACAGTGCATGAGCGGAAAGCTGACACAAGAGCCGCTCTGGAACACCAGCACGAATGTAAACTGCAGATCCAACAACTACCTCGTCCGCGCCTTTTTTGGAGCCAAGGAGCTGATAGAGACACAGTGTCACTCCAAGCTCTGTCGGATTTGCTGTGCCGATGGCATTCTCTGGCGAGATACCACAAAGCTCAACGGCTTGCCAAGAGACTCACAACGAGAGACAAGCGACAACGAGAATGCGAACAAGTGCAGCAACTTCACGAAGGTTGGGCTCGTGCGAATTTCCAATCTGTGTGGCGAGCAGCCCGCACGCTCTCAGGCAGGCATCTGGGTCCGAAGCAGCGCAGGTTTGATCGACCCAAGACTTGCAGACCCAGCGTGCAGCAATGGCGGCTTCACATGGCAAAACTGGGCCATGAAGGTAGCTGTCAGGCGGTTGCCACTACATGGGCAGCGCACCTACATAAGCATGCTTGTGGCACTACTGGCTGGCAACAGCAGCACCATACTGACCCGGAATGGCGCGCACAGATGCATTGGTTGGCTACCGCTGACATGCGCAGAGTGGCTTCGCAAGTGTGGTATGCAAAAACACGCAACGCTGTACCATGCTGGACGATTCCAAATGAAATCTGGCGCATGCTGTTGCACCCGAACTCCAACATGGCGCAGCCTCGACCAGGCCTTGGGCACAAGCACTCTCCACTACGAACGGCGAAATTGCAACAGGCGCTGCAGCAGCTCTTCGTGCACATGCGCTGCTCAGAGTCAGCACCTCTGGAATGGCACTGCTCGCAAGGGACTCAGCTGGACAAGCGAAATGGAAAACCTTCG